>CM056049.1:24980860-25270860 GCA_029574335.1 Rana kukunoris | reverse complement strand
GGTCGTGCGATGTGGCTCCAAAACAAAATGTACGTGGTGTTTTTTTTTTTTTTTTTTATCCCCACAAATCGCTTTCTTTTGGGGGTATTTGAGCACCTCTGCGTTTTTTTTTTTTTTATAGCGCAAAAAATAGTGACAATTTTGAAAAGCAATATTTTTTAACTTTTTACTATAATAAATATCCCCCAAAAATATATACCCCCCCCCCCCCCCAGTTTAGGCCGATATGTATTCTACATATTTTTGGATTGATTTGCGCAAAAGTTATAGCATCTACAAAATAGGGAATAGTTTTATGGCATTTTTTCTTTTTATTAGTAATGGAGGCGATCTTTTTATATATGTATATTATAAAATCTCTCGTGACTGCGACATTATGGCGGGCACTGGACACTTTTGATGCTATTTTGCACCATTGTCATTTATACAGCGATCAGTGCTATAAAAATGCACTGATTACTGTGTAAATGGCAGTGAAGAGGTTAACCAGTAGGGGTTAAGTGTGTCCTAGGGAGTGATTCTAACAGTGTGGGGGATGGGCTACAAGTGACACAACATTGATCACTGCTCCCAATGACGGGGAGCAGTAGATCAGTGTCCTGTCACTGGGCAGAATGGGGAAAATGCCTTGTTTACACTGGCATCTCCCCTGTTCTGCAGTTCCATGACACGATCGTCGGACATCGAGTCCGCAGGTCCTGTGGTCACATGGCTCGCGGCAGGAGCGCATGCCCGCAGGGCGTGATATTCAAAGTGACGTGTGTATATATACGTTGCTTTGCGCAGCCATGCCATTCTGCCGACCTATAAGTGTGTGAGCCGGTCGGCAGGTGGTTAAACGTGCAAGCTCCAGATCAATAACACCAATCAAGTCTAGTCACTGAGCTTTAATAGGTATGCGGGACAGGGCTAAATAAATATTTTTTTCTAAATAACTAGGTTAGGAGGCCACGATCACCATGATCGGTAGGAGCCTGCGTACCTTCTGGAGGTGGGGGGAATTTTTTTTCAATGTTCATTTGCAAGGCTGAAGACTTTGCACCTTTACTGCTCCACTGGCAGTTGTTGAAATGGAGCTTGCTACTTATCTGAAATTAGGTCACAGTGGTTCACAGACTTCAAGTATCCCAGGGAACACGGTGACAGATCTGACATGCTTTGGGGGATTAACATATTTGTATCTGGGGTTGGGGGTTGTGCGTGGGGAGCCGTAGTCCCTGAAATTTGAAGCTTGTCCTGAGAACAGTTGTTAAATTACTTGAACACATAGTTGTTGTTCAACTATTCTTGTAGCCAAGACTGGAATTAGAAAGCTACATAGGCATGTTTCCTTAGAACAGCCCCCCTACAAGCCATGTGTACCTACAGAGCCACTCGACTTCTTGCTTTCGCAGTGGTAAATCGATCTTCAATCAGGTTCTAGTGCTTTTGAGTTACTATTATGGCGTTGTAATTAAACCCAGACTGTTAATTTATTTTGGATTTGGGAATTATTTATTAGTGTTAAAAATATGCACAATTTTTGCTCGTGGCCATCTTTACCGAGATTAATAATGGGGGGGGGGGGGGGTACACAATTCCAAGCTTCCACCAGAACACAAATGGAGGGGAAGTCTTCCAATGGGGACATTTGTTTTGCTTGCTGTCTAAGACTAGGTTCAAGTCTGAGTGGACATCCGCAAAGAAACAGTGCTGCTGCTTAGATGTATGGGGGTACCACATATTAACCCCAATGGCAATCCACATACATACTACTTGGGGCCTGCTGCTCGGCTTCCCCCTACTTGCCTGCTTGGCTTCCCCCTACTTGGGGCTGCTGCTCGGCTTCCCCCTACTTGGGGCCGCTGCTCGGCTTCCCCCCTACTTGGGGCCTGCTGCTCGGCTTCCCCCTACTTGGGGCTGCTGCTCCCCCCTACTTGGGGCCTGCTGCTCGGCTTCCCCCCTACTTGGGGCTGCTGCTCGGCTACTTGGGGCCTGCTGCTCCCCCTACTTGGGGCCTGCTGCTTGGCTTCCCCCTACTTGGGGCCTGCTGCTCGGCTTCCCCCTACTTGGGGCCTGCTGCTCGGCTTCCCCCTACTTGGGGCCTGCTGCTCGCCTTCCCCCTACTTGGGGCCTGCTGCTCGCCTTCCCCCTACTTGGGGCCTGCTGCTCGGCTTCCCCCCTACTTGGGGCCTGCTGCTCGGCTTCCCCCCTACTTGGGGCCTGCTGCTCGGCTTCCCCCCTACTTGGGGCCTGCTGCTCGGCTTCCCCCCTACTTGGGGCCTGCTGCTCGCCTTCCCCCCTACTTGGGGCCTGCTGCTCGCCTTCCCCCCTACTTGGGGCCTGCTGCTCGCCTTCCCCCCTACTTGGGGCCTGCTGCTCGCCTTCCCCCCTACTTGGGGCCTGCTGCTCGCCTTCCCCTCTACTTGGGGCCTGCTGCTTGGCTTCCCCCTACTTGGGGCCTGCTGTTTGGCTTCCCCCTACTTGGGGCCTGCTGCTCGCCTTCCCCCCTACTTGGGCCTGCTGCTCGCCTTCCCCCCCTACTTGGGGCCTGCTGCTCGCCTTCCCCCCTACTTGGGGCCTGCTGCTCGCCTCCCCCCCCTACTTGGGGCCTGCTGCTCGCCTCCCCCCCCTACTTGGACCTGCTGCTCGCCTTCCCCCCTACTTGGACCTGCTGCTCGCCTTCCCCCCTACTGGACCTGCTGCTCGCCTTCCCCCCTCCCCCCACCTGGGGCCTGCTGCTCGCCTTCCCCCTACTTGGGGCCTGCTGCTCGCCTTCCCTCTACTTGGGGCCTGCTGCTCGCCTTCCCCCTACTTGGGGCCTGCTGCTCGCCTTCCCCCTACTGGGGCCTGCTGCTCGCCTTCCCCTCTACTTGGGGCCTGCTCGCCTTCCCCTCTACTTGGGGCCTGCCGCTCGACTTGGGGCTGCTCGCCTTCCCCTCCCCCCCCCCCCCCCACTTGGACTTGGGGCCTGCCGCTCGCTCTGCCGCTCGCCTTCCCCTCACTACTACTTGGGGCCTGCCGCTCGCCTTCCCCTCTACTTGGGGCCTGCCGCTCGCCTTCCCCTCTACTTGGGGCCTGCCGCTCGCCTTCCCCTCTACTTGGGGCCTGCCGCTCGCCTTCCCCTCTACTTGGGGCCTGCCGCTCGACGCTCGCCTTCCCCTCAGCTCGCCTTCCCCCATCCCCACCCTCCCCCCCCCCCCACCTGCCGCTCGATCCCCCCCCCCACTGCCTGCCGCTCGCCTTGGGACCTGCCCGCTCTCCCCCCCCCCCCCCCCCCCCCGCCGAAGAAGGCGCGGCTTCCCCCCCACCTGGGAAGCGTGGCTACGACCACTTTAATCATTTCCTACTCCTCCAATATGGGGGATATGTTTTGTCTATAGAGACTACTTAAAACAGAGTTCCGCCAAAAAATTAAGTCGGCAGCTACAAATACTGCAGCTGCTGACTTTTAATATTGGAACACTTACCTGTCCTGGGCACCCGCAATCGGGAGGCTTCACTTCCTGGTTCCCTACTGCGCACGTGCGACTCGCGTTCCCACTGGTCCATGCTGTCTTCTGGTACCTGTGTGTCTCCCAGAAGACAGCGAGGGGGGTGAAGTAGGCGCCTGACGTGGAGTGGATCACCATGGTGGTCTATGCCCGGAAGTGGGAGAAAATACCTGTATTACACAGGTATCTGCTCCCTCCTCCTCCCCCCTGAAAGGTGCCAAATATGACACTGGAGGGGGGGAGGGATTCCGAAAGGGGAATTTCCATTTTAAGACTGAAAGAAGCCTTGAAAGGACATAGCGGCCATATTACAAGCGACTGTGAAAGACAGTTGCCAAGTAACTGGAGATGGTTGTGTTGCTGGGTTATAAACCTAAGTGGGTGCAAGAAAAGCTTCCCTGCATATTTATAGCAGAACCCACGTGCCTTTCATAAACTTTCTGCACCTTATTCTCCTTCCTGCCAACTTCATCTACTGACTGCTCTTATCGGTGGAAGTCTCAAAACGCATCAAGAGCACATTCTTGCCTTGATGTCTAATCTTAGGACTTGAAGCTTCTGTGTGTGATGTGTTCTACTCCATTGTGCATGGAATTGGGTGCATTTGGAGTTATGTAAGAGCATGAAAATAAGTAATATATGTTGTGAAATGTGTGAGCAGAGGTCTTCAATGAAAATTGCCCAGGACTTCCCGATGGGCCATTTGTGGATAATAAAGATGGGGGGGTACTTGAGGACTGGAGATGAGAAACATTGTCCTAAGGCTTCCTGTTGGTCGATCTGATGGGCAACATCCTTAACCTATTGGAGTACAATCCTCTTCTTGGTAACCATTGGGGGATAGATGGTGATAATGGATCGGTTGACGCCAATCCTGTGGAGAGGGGGGCTTCCCATAATTCCAAGACAACAGTTGCCCAAAATGCTCAACATATCGCATCACCAACTTTCTGCTTCCAACACATTAACTTCAGGGACAACATGTTTATTCGCTGCCTAATATATCCCACCCACTTACAGATGCCATTGTAACCAGATAACCAATGGTATTCACTTAAACTGTCAGCGGTCATAGGGTGGTTATAAAACCTTAAATATACCTAGTAGAAGTGACTAGTCTCAGATGATACCCAGAGATGAAATACATTTTCATACATACAGTAAGTTGTACCTGTTTATCTGCAGTCGTCTCCTTTATAGCCGTTCATAGTCAAGAATTTATACAGCTTGCCTGAGCTTTCAGAAAGCAGGTGGCTTCGGTCTCAAGTTACACACTGCAGAGCACAGTGCGAGTTGATTAGTGGGAAGGGACACCCCCACACCCCCACCCTTTCACGAACAGTGCTGATGCTTTCAATCGCAGGCTGAAAACACCTGAAATCAGGGTTTGACCAATTTGCTTGGAATCTAGGAGCCAGCTAAAAAACGAGCCAAAAAACGCACCCCGTCGCGCCGAGCTTGCGCGCAGAAGCGAACAAATATGCGAGTAGAGCCTGCATATATAAACGATAGTCAAACCACACGTGAGGTATTGCCGCGATCGGTGAGTTGCAGAACGGATCCACCGGCCTCGAATTTTCACCATAGAGATTTCCGTTGGGTCTCTATGATCGTTCGGAGGCTGGGTGCGATGTTATGACACCACGCCCGGCCTCTGCTTTCAAACGAATAGCGCCGCCTCCGCTGGGAAGCCGTGATTGTTTTTGACTTAAGGCTTTCCAACCTAGAGGTGAGATGTGGGGTTATTGACTCCATATCTCACCGTAAAGAGGGCCGATCATGCCATATTCATATTACAAGGGATGTTCACATTCCTTGTAATAGGAATAAAAGTGATCAAAAATGTGTCAAACTAAAACATTTTAAGTAGAATTAACGGTAAATACAGGTGGTGGTTTTTTTTTTTTCTTTTCAGCGCCTCTGTCCCCGTGTGCCGACACGCAGAAGCAAACGCATACGTTCGTCCCGCCCCCACATATGAAAACTGTGTTCAAACCACATGTGAGGTGCTGTCGCAATCGTCGGAGCGAGAGCAATCATTCTAGCCCTAGACCTCCTCATGTAACCAGTAAAAAAAAATAAAAAATTTAAGCTGTGCCTATGGGGATTTTTAAGTATCAAAGTTTTGCACCATTCCACGAGCGTGTGCAATTTTGAAGCGTGACATGTTGGGTATCTATTTACTCAGCGTAACTTCATCTTTCACATTTATGCAAAAAAATTGGGCTAACTTTACTGATTTTTTTTCTTTTTTAAGCCTGAAACACTGAAAAATTGCTTCAACTACCGTGCGGGATAAAAATTTGCAATGACCGCCATCTTTAGGGGTCTCTGCTAAAAAAAAAATCTATATAATGTTTGGAGGTTCTATATAATTTTCTAGCAAAAAAATTATAATTTTTACATGTAGGAGAGAAATGACAGAATTTGCCCGGTATGGAAGTGGTTAGATCGGTGGTGTTGTAGGTTTAGTGTAACACTTTATCCCTACACCAATTCTCCATAAATAGCGACTAGGCTTGTTATCAGGAAATAGATAAAATGAAGGGTAGCTGTGCTATTTATGGCTGTACTTTGCGTTGGTTTGTTAGTCCTTTGCTGCATTGTATTCTCTTCTTCTACGTTGAGCTGTGTGGCTTGTTTCCTTTGTTTGGATCCTACAGCTGTCATCACAGGCCCACTCCCGTCACTGTTTCCAGGCTTGGCACACAACACGGCTGTTGACTGAAACGCAATAGTCACATTGAGTAACGGCCGTTCACCTGGTTTCCTCCTTTCATTGTGCCGCCGCCTGTGTTTATTGCCAAGCAGATGATACTGAGAAGGCGACTCCGCTTGTCTAAGGCCGTTGGGAATGTTGGTACTGATAGCAATGATGATCACCATGGGCTCAGCCTTTGTGTGTCTAAGATTGCTTCATAGTAGCCTGCCTGGTAATATAACAGAGGACAAGGGGCTTATAGGCTTGTGTGTATCTCATGTGTATTTTGTATGTTGCTTCCCTACAGTTTTGATGCAAACTCATTAAAATTGTTCCAGTTGTCGTATTGATCCTGCAGACCTGCCCCTTACATACCGGGCCAAGTAGACTATTTCCATGCCTGGAAAGGCATGAAGCAATGCGGATGCTGTAGCAACTACTATCTGGGAGCCGTGTCCAAGCACATAGCACACCATGGATCATCCGCATGACTTCCTAATTCTTTTTATTGAAATATATATATATATATAATTTTTTTTTTAAATAAAATTGTATTCCTTTTTTTTCCTTTCTCATTTTTATTAAAAAATAAAGAACAGCGTACAAAAATAAGTCTCGGACAAGTAATGCATGTAAAAGTTTCTTTAAGGCTCCATGCACACTAAAGCTGATGAACTTTATTGGCGTTTTGGCTTTCTTTTTTTTTTTTTTTTTAAAGCCCATAAACTGAACTCTATGTGCCCATGCACACCTGGGCGTTTTTCAGTGTTAATGAGCTTTGGAGTTTATTGGCTTTTTTCTGAACGCCTGAAATTTGCGTTCAAAGTGCCGGTTTTTGGTGGGGAAAAAAACGCACACTGCTCAAAAAACGCCGGCGCCAGCATTTTTAGCGTTTTTTTTATCCATTGAAGAAAAAAAAAAAGCTGATAAAAGCTACATTGAAAAACGCTGATTAAAGGTATTGCAAAAACGCAAAAAAAAAAACGTTGCACGGCTCCCTGCAAAGCTACTGGCATTTTTTTTTATAGCTTTTATCAGCTTCAGTGTGCATGGAGCCTTAAGGTTGCATATATATTAAGTCTAAACATTGTAACAATTTGTCCTTTACATCAAAGGAATAGATTTGTGTGTGTGAATGAGGAAAGTTTTACTACTTTTTCTGACATTAGCTTTCAAGTCACATTTATTTTTTGCTAGAAAATTACTTGGAATCCCCAAGTGTGTGTGTGTGTGTATATTTCTCTCTATCTATTTTTTTATTTATTTTTTAAGTAGAGACCCTAGAAAATAAAATGGTGTTTGCTGCATTATTTTATGTCACTCTGTATTTGCGCAGCAGTCTTTCAAATGGCATTTAAAAAAAAAAAAAATACTTTAATGAATAAAAAAATAACCAGTAAAGTTAGCCCAATTTTTTAATTTTTTTTATATATATATATATATATATATATATATATATATATATATATATATATATATATATAGTGAAAGATTTTACACCGCGAGAATCGTGATCTTTATTATAAGCAAAAAAAAAAATCGGGATTCTCATTTTGATAGAGATATAATCTATCTATAAATTTTGATCATTTACTGATACTTTTGGTCAAGTAATCATCAATACAGAGTACCGATGCTTTGCGTGCGATTTGCGCCCATACAGAATGAATGCAGAATTTTTTGCACTAGAAATGTATTTGGATACTTTGAGGATTCTCTTATTGGTGAGCTGCCTGTCTTGAAATCTTTTAATGCGCCTTACTTCTATATAATTATTTTAGAATTACTGATGGGGAATCTCCAAACATACAGGTGCTGCTTTGTTTTTTTGGATATAACGCACAGCATGCATTTGTATCAAACCTTGACTTTTTAAAATATAATATTATTATGGAATATATTTTAATGCTTAATAAAGCTGCATGTCTAGAAAAAACGCTAATGTGCTAACAGCCTTTTTTTTTTCAGATTTTCTATTTTGTACATTGTTTTGTATATACTGTATATGATGACTTCGGTGGGAAATGAACGTACCCGGGGCACTCGGGAAAAAACACAGATTTCAACTCCACAGACACAACCACAGAAACAGGTACAGGTAGGTGTTCCCAGCTGGATCCGGGATACTGGATGTTAAATGGTGAAAAGCCTATTGAGGTCTCTCCCACCAGCCTCCGATTTCAGGTCATTTCCTGCTGAGTAGTTAGAGACTAACAGTTGTCGTCTTGGCAGCGGATTGATTTTCATTGCATTGTAAATGAGGTGATTGTCAACCAGGGGATCATATCCTGCTACTGGAGCTCATGTGTATCGAAGAATGAGTTTAATCTTCCAACATTCCTGCTCCATTTACCTCCGGAAGATTTGCGCCCCCCCCTTTTCATGACCAGGCCACGTTTTGTCATACAGCACTGCGTTGCTTTAACTTGACAATTGCGCGTTTGCGTGGCACCCAAAATAAAAATTTCCCTTACAAATAAAACTTTCTTTTGGTGATATTTGATCAACACTGCGGTTGTTTTTTTACGTTCTAAACCAAGACAGACAATTGTGAAAAAAATACTTTCTGCTATAAAACATATCCAATAAAAAAAGTGGAAAAAATCAGTTCTTCATTAATTTAGGCCAATAAGTAGCCTGCTTCATATTTTTTTGGTCAAAAAATGTTAACTGTATATTGATTGGTTTACGCCAGGGGTGTCCAAACTTTTTTCAAAGAGGGCCAGATTTGATGAAGTGAACATGCTTGAGGGCCGACCATTTTGCTCAGTAAAATTCAGTCTAATTGTGTTTGTCCGAGCACTATTACAGGGCCCAAATCTGCAGCCTGCAGAGGAGACGGAGAAGAGGCAGGACGAGCGCAGACATACAGGAGAAACTCCTGTGTTCTCGGCTGCCTCTTTAATTGAAAGTGCCGCCTCCTATGATGGACAGAACAGTTGTCCAATGGCAGGGAGGAGACAGGACTTCCTTTTACACAGGATGCCATGTAAACAGAAAATACTCCTGGATCCTGTACGGCACTCGTCCTGTCTCCTCAAAGGCAGTAAGTATGTATATCTTGTGTGGCCCCCGGCGCTCAGGGATTCGTTGGGGGCCACAAAAGATATACATGTTAAAATTACCAGGCGGGCCGTCTGAAACTGGGCCGTGATTGGCCCGCGGGCTGGACTTTGGACATGCCTGGTTTACGCGAATGTTATAGCAGCCACAAACTATGGGATATATTTATGGAATTTTAACTATTTTATGTATATGTGTGTAATAAATATATATATTATATAATGTGTGTGTGTGTGTGTGTGTGTGCGATTTAACGCTAATTTCGCTATTCGGCCAATAGTGGGGCTGTTTTAAACACCCCCCCGCTAGCAGCTGAGAAAGGGTTAAAACCGCCTGCAATGCACCTCTGTAGAGGTGCATTGCCGGCTGTATACCCGCGCTGTCCCATTGATTTCAGTGGGCAGGAGCGGTATAAACGCCGCTCCTTCACCACTCCAAAGATGCTGCTAGCAGGACTTTTTTTCCCGTCCTGCTAGCGCACCAGGCTTTCACACTAGAGAAACCGCAGCAGCTGTTTAGGGTAGGTTTGCAGGCGCAATTTTTAGCACAATAGCGCCTGCAAATTGATCAGTGTAAAAGAGGTCTTGCTAGTATATAAAAAAAAGTGGTTTGCGCAAAACTTAAAAATCAATATACGCTTGTTAGGATTTTTTTTTTTGCCAAAAATATGTAGCAGTATACTTTTTGGCCTAAATTTTATGAAGAAATTATTGAATATATAGCGGAATGTAATATAAAAAAAAAAATATATATATATATATATATATATATATATACATATACACATACACATACATACACATACACACACACACACACACACACACACACACACACACACACACGCGCGCGCGCTTGTCGGCTGTCTTGTTTATAGCGCAAAAACCCAGAGATGATCAAAAGCTCTATTTGCATGACCACACAATTGTCAAAGTAACGCAGTGTCGTACAGCAGAAAAATGGCCTGGTCATTAAGGGTGGTAAATGGTTAAAGCAGAACTTTGGACATCAAAGTAATTGCATCTCCCGTTCTCATACTCCTACTCCTGGACAGTGTACAATTCTCAAAAATGTATCAAAAATGTCTAGCTTAATTCTTTTACTTTTTTGAGACCAAGCTGTCTGGGGTCGAATGTGCTGCTCCTTTCTCTCACAAATCATGAGTTCTTACTGAACTTCATACTTCCAGGTCAGTTTCTAATAAAGCATTGAAGGCAGAGACAGCCAGGGAACTAGCATTTTTTTTTTTTTATGGCAATCTGCGGTTGCCACCATTATTTTTCTCTCATGACAGGTTTTACTTTCCTGTAGAATTGTTTTATGCTGTTTTTAGTATTTTTTTTTTTGGGTGGATTTAACCATTTTAATAACTGCATAAACCTATTACTGTTTAGTCATCGCCAAGCTTAAAATGGTGCCTAGAGTTTACAGTCTTTACTATTGCGTTTTTCTTTTTGTAGGCAACAGCTGAGCAGATCCGCCTCGCACAGATGATCTACGATAAAAATGATGCAGATTTTGAAGATAAAGTGAAACAGGTGAGTTGAGGGTAAAGCCTGGTACACACTTCAGCTTTTTTCCGTGAAACCCAAAAAACGAATCGCTCTGGTTGCGAGCCGCTGTACTAACCATGCAAGGCTAATCCAGTGATCTCCCTCGCTGAGCTGTTGTGTTCCAACAGGGCGCCCCCACTCCCACCCACCAGAACACTCCGATCATCGTGCTCTGCCATTGGCTGAGAGTGCTGATCGGGAGTCAGTAGGCTGCTGGTTTTCCAGCATGCTCGTCCGACAGAAGCCGGCCGAACAGCTGGCTTCTGTCGGACAGACCAACGTACATACGGGCAGAATGTTGGACGGTATATTTTATGCTGGCCAATTTCTCCCGACATTCTGCCTGTGTGTATGGGACTTAAGGCAGGCCATACACAGTGCAAATTATTTATGGCAGGGGTCTCCAAACTATGGCCCTCCAGTTGTTCAGGAACTACAACATCATGCCCAGTCATGTCTGTGAATGTAAGGGTTTTACAATGCCTCATGGGACGTGCAGTTCCGCAACAGCTGGAGGGCCATCGTTTAGAGATCCCTGGTTTATAGGAAATAAATTGTCTTCTCCCGGTGGGGACTTCATTACCAACCCTCCCACCAGGAGCAGACGGTTATTATCGCTAGCAGCCACTTGCGATAATCAGAAGCAAATCCGGCAGGATTCTGGACCAAGCCTGTTTGACAATTGATGTTTACAAGTTAAAATTTATTTTTATTTATTTTTTGCTAGAAAACTACTTGGAAACCCCAAACATTGTTTATATATTTTTTAGCAAATAACGTGGTGGTCATTGCAATATTTTATATCACACGGTATTTGCGCAGTGGTATTTCAAATGTGATTTTGGGGGGGGGTATACACTTAAAAAAAAAACGTAAAGTAAGCCCATTTTTTTTTGTATAATGTAAATAGATACCTAACATGTTAAGCTTTAAACTGCACACACTCGTGGAATGACGGCAAACCAATTTACTTAAAAATCTCCATAGACAGCGTTTAAACATTTTTAACGGTTACCCGTTTAGCGTAACAATAGTGGCTATACCTCATATGTGTGATTTGGACACCGTTTATATTTGCGGGTGCAACTTGGGTATGCATTTTCTTTGCGTGAGCTCGTGGTGATAGGGGTGCTTTACAGTTTTCTTTTTTTCTTTTTTTTTTTTTTTTTTATACGTTTTTTTTTTATAGAAGATTGTTTTTTTTTTTTTAAATAAATAAATCTGGTCACTTTTCATTGCTGTCACAAAGAATGTAAACATCCCTTGTGACAGTAATAGGTGGTGACAGGTACTCTTTATGTAGGTATCAGGGGTTTTGAATACCCCAAATCGCTCCTTTTGCACGTAAAAGTATTCAAAATGGAAAAATCTACATTTTGGAATAATTTGTTTATTTTTTATTTTTTTAAACCGGCGCCATTGGCAGCCAAGTAAATCGGAAGTGATGTTGCTTCTGTGTTTTTACATAGGAGACCCGATCAAAGTTTCTGCCTTTGTTCGGGACTACAAACAGCCGACGGACGCGCTCTGGTCTCCCAGGGGGACGGGAGACCAGGGCAGAGCGGCGGGAGATTTCCGCTCCTTTGATAATGACTGAGCGGGGAGTTAAAAGGGGCCAAATAGCGCTGCGAAAATTACGGTAAAGCGCCGTTAAATAACGGTGCTTTACCGCCGACGCCTAGCGCTCAGTGTGAAAGCAGCTTAAGGGTGTCTTTTGTTATAAAAACCCTGCCTGTCGCTTTTTTCATTTAGGATTTTAAAGCGGAGCTCCAGCCGCAATTTTTTTTTTTTTTTAAGTCAGCAGCTACTAACAGTGTAGCTGCTGACTTTAAATAAGGACACTTACCTTGTCCTACTTGCCCGCGCTGATGGGCCCCCCGATGCCGGTCCCACGATCGCTCCGGGTCCCGCGCCGCCATTCACACTATGGGAAACAGGCAGTGAAGCCGTACGGCTTCACTGCCCATTTCTTACTGCGCCTGCGTGAGTCTCACGCTGGCTTGTGAATGGGCGCGCTGCTCTCTGAGAACACACACAGTTCCCAGAAAGCAGCGCGCCCCATTCACAAGGAGAAGGACAAGAAGAAAAGGCACCGCGGAGTGGAAGAGGCAGATTACCGACTTCCGCATAGCAACAGGTATTTCGGGTGAGTATTTTTTTTTTTTTTTCAGGTTTTTTTTATTTAATTTTTTTAAACAACATGGGAAAATTTTGTTTTCCTGGGTGGAGCTCCGCTTTAAGACCACTTTAACAGTATTGTTGGATTAAATGAAATGTAATAGGAGGCTCAAAATGCTTACTTTTTATGGAGAAGTGCCAATCCAGACTCCTTCCAGTGCTGCGCACAAGATCAAAAGCCTAAGCATTTTGGACATGTGATCTTTTCTGAAGGGAAGAATCGGCGTTCAGTTTGTTCTTTTGCTCGTTTCACCGGGGGTCATGTAAATTGAGGCCTAAGCCAGTACAAGAGGGATCCTGAAGCAGCCTTTTCTTTTAGAGTGGTAGTTAATCTCCTTTATTGCACTTGGTTATAGTTACAATATGCATCCAAATGGTTTCTTTTTTTCTGTTTTCAGCTAATGGAAGTGACAGGAAAGAACCAGGATGAGTGTCTTGTGGCGCTCCACGATTGCAACGGTGATGTAAACAGAGCCATCAATATACTGCTGGAAGGAAACTCCGACACGGTGAGGCTTCCATTTTTCTCCCCTGGCTTACTGAGGGAAACGCACAGGATATTCAATGTATACGAGTTGTACTGCTGCATGTGTATGGCAAGCATAACATCTGCCAGTAGCTGTATAGTCATAGCTGATTATTGCAAGACCCTATATGTTTAGACTTGCATAATGAATTAGTTAGGGCTTCTGATTAGTGGTGGTAAACTAAGACCACTCAGCCATTGCAATTTTTATCTTAATGCATTCTGTGCATTAAGATAAACCACCTGTGTGTAGTACCCACCTAATTACTTGAGCCCCTTTTTCTCTCCAGCGATGTCCACAATCCCCTCAGCAATCCAGAACACTCCTCCCGATTTGGCTGAGACAGAGCAGCAGCGCCATTGGTTCCCGCGACAGACAGTCGGCTAATCTGGGGAGAAAGGGACGGGGCCAGGTTGGGGCTTTGTGTCTGAATGGATACACGGAGCACTGACTCGGCTTAGGTGCCCCCCCTTGTAGCAAGCTGCTGGCTAAGGGGCACTCAAAAGAGGGAGGAGCAGCGAAGAGGGACCCGAAAAGAGGATCTGGGCTGCTCTGTGCAAAACCAACTGCACAGAGGAGGGGAAAAAAAACCTTTTATGATCACTTTAAAGTGGAGTTCCACCCTAAAGTGAAATGTCCGCTCATATGATTCCTCCCCCCTCCGGTGTCACAATTGGCACCGTTCGAGGGGACAGTAGATCTGTCTTTGACAGGTATCCTTTCCCGCTTCTGGGAGCCTCAGCCCAGGATTTTGACGTCACGGCTGGGACTCCCTCCCCCAGCCGCCGGGCCAGTAGGAGAGGAGTAGAGCTTCACACATGCGTAGTAAGTTTCTTTGCGTGAAGCCAAAAGGCTACACTTCCCAGGTATCCTTGCACTCAATGGCAGCACCCAACAGCTGATGGAAACACCAGCTGCGCGTGCCGATGTCGCTTGACTCCAGGACAGGCAAGTGTCCTATTATTAAAAGCCAGCAGCTGCAATATGTGTAGCTGTTTGGTTTTTAAATGTTTTTTTTTTTTGGGGTGGGGGGGTCAGAACACAAAGAAACATTTCTTGGCTTCTGTCCTAAACATTTGTAAATAAGTAATTTTTCTCCTTCACTAATGTGGGCTTATGAGGCTGCACTGACCATTGGTGTAGATGTCCCCTGTATGGATTGCTGTTTACTGACTCTCCTCTTCTCACGCGTTGTCAGCGTTAGTAGAGGACTGCAGGTAACTGGCAAATCCTGTTTACACTGTGACCAACTTATCACATGGTAACGAGCCACTGATTGGCTCTTTACTCTGATCTGTGATTAGCTGTGTTCAAAAGACACAGCTGATCAGATCCCCACCAATGCACGCCGCAGGGTACGTGTGGGAATCTTGATCACAGAAGGACGTCAATAGACACCATCCCAGAAATGTGCGGCCACAATGTAGCCGTCCTATAGCACGGTAGGAAAGAGGTTAAAGAATATTGTAGAATGAGATTTGTATTATTTATGGCCAATTAGGGGTGGCAGTGATTGATCTTGGCTGTATTTGATCTGAATAGATTTTTCTTTACTGCAGACTTCCTGGGAGACTGTTGGGGGCAAAAAGAAAATCGGCAAAGAAAGTTCAGAGAACAAAGAAAACAGAGAGAAGAGAGGAGACAGAGAAGTAAGCCGTGGTAGAGGAACATCCAACAGACGAGGCCGAGGAGGGAGTCGGGGAAGAGAGTGTACGCAGTTTTTTTAAGTTTTTTTTATTTATTTTTTTATTAAACCCTACAAAACATTTGTTGGAAAATCCATTAATGGCATTCTTTTATCCAGTTAGAGTAGAAGAAAATGGAGTGGACAGTGGTCCTGGAGACAGACCTTCTGATCGTGGTAGACGCGGCCGTGGAAGAGGTACAAACCTTAAATAAGTTCACCTTTCCTAAAATGCTACACCCATATTCAGGGTGTGGCATGTTACAAACTGCCAGCTCCTGCATCTCCGCGATCTGACAGCTAGCGGGGATCTCCTCTAATAATCATAGCAAAAACCCCTTTTGTATTCTTGAAAAAAATATGGTACAGAATAATTGCAGGTGGTTACCAGCTAAGTACAGAATGTATACGTGTGTGTGTGTGTGTGTGTATAATCTCGCTCGCGCATACACACACACACACCTCACAAAAGTGAGTACACCCCTCACATTAAAACCACACTTAAACCGCCGTATGGTCTTGTCCACCCTGCTCCAGCTCAGGATCTTGTCAATCTTCTTATAGCCTAGGCCATCTTTATGTAAAGAAACAATTATTTGTTTCAGATCCTCAGAGTTCTTTGCGAGTGAGAGCGGGAACACCAAATTTCACACCTGCTCCCCATTCACACCTGAGACCTTGTAACACTAACAAAGTCACATGACACTGGGGAGCAAAATGGCTAATTGTGCCCAATTTGGACATTTTCACTCAGAGGTGTACTCGCTTTTGTTGCCAGCAGTTTAGACATTATTGGCTGTGGATTCTTCCAGAGTTCACATCAGTGCAGTTCGTTCTGCACCCCTGTGACCCGCTTTGAGCAGTCTGCTAACTTCACAGAGCTGGTGCAGACTGGGGCATGATCATGACAATATGGTCATAATCCGCCCACATTGCCTGGACCAGCAACTGGCTCAGACTCTGTGAGCCAGCCGCTCCAACCCCCCCTCCACAGCTTGGCTCTCTAGTGAGCGCAGGGGGGGCAAAGCAGAGTGCTGGTGACCGACAGTAACCAGGTCTCTGCTCTTGGAGCTCTGAGAACTGAGTGATAGGCGCAGTACACTCGGCTAGGCTCGGCTCCTCTCGCAGGGCGTGACCGCGGGCAGAGCCGAGCCAAGCCTAGCCGATTGTACCCGAGTGTACTTGCGCTCGGTATATGTCGGCGGCAGCGCTCAAAAACGGGGTATCGGCGTATAACGCGCAGCCACGATTTTCCCGTTTTTAAGGGGGAAAAAAAGTGTGCGTTATATGCCGATAAATATGGTATATTTGAAGTCTCATCTCATTTGATCCTGTGGAACAGTAAAGTACCCTCACTGCTGCACTACTAAAACAGAGTACACGCCCTGCCTATATAAAGTGCATAGAAGTCCTTGCATTCATAATTTGCTGGATCACTATTTAATCAAGAGGGTCAGAATTTGAACAGCTAGGCAGTTTTCATTTTCTGAAGGAGAGATAAAAGGCAGTCTCTGGATTCCTTTCAAGATAAATTCTTTGGTAGAACCTTCGATAACATGGCATGCACAAATGATGGAGGTGTGACTCAATTATGGAAAATGCACATTACCATAGGCCAGCGATCCTCAAACTAAGGCCCTCCAGCTGTTGTAGAACTACACATCCCATGAGGCATTGTAACACACTGACATCCACAGACACGACTAGGCATGATGGGAATTGTAGTTCCTGGACCAGTGGAGGGCCGTAGTTTGAAGACCCATGTCATAGGCCGATGTTGCCATTATAAGCATTGAAATATATAAAAAGAAAAAAAACATTTCTGTATCTTTCCTTGTTCTTGAATATATATTGTCATGGTATTTTTTTGTAAATGTTTTCTCCTTTTGTAGGATTTGGAGGCCGTGGACGAGGCAGAGGGGCAGGAAGGTTTTCTGCGCAAGGCATGGGGTACAGTTTTTAACACACACCTTTTTATTAGGGCAAAGTAAAAACATGAGAAAGCAAAAAAATAAAAATGACCATGTATTTTTTTGTTTTAGGACATTCAATCCTGCAGATTACACGGAGCCCAGCGCCAATGATGGGTTTGGCGTAAAATCTGACACGTGGGAGACGGGCCAGACCGACGGCCATGATGGTTCTGGTAAGCTTTTATTATGCTTTGCCCCCACCTCTTCCTTCCTCGCTATCTGTGTTGTTTTTTTTTTTTTTTTTCTTTTGTGTTGGATATTTATTACCTTCTAGATTTCCTTGCCTTTCCTTCCTGAAACCATTTTAAATCTGTCCCCAGCTGCTGCTTCAAGTCTGAATTTCAGCTTTCACAGGGCTGTCTGCTGCTGTGAAAGCGGTCATTCGTTTATTTGTTTCACGTGACCCAGATTTCCTTCTATAAGGGGTCAGCTTAAACTTGTTTACTACAGTTTGCTGGTAGAAATGTTATCAATTCGTTCCTCACACGGGGCACCAAAAAAAAAGTTATTAAATACTCGGCAATGCCAGATGCTTATTGGCTGTGTGCGGTCTGCCATGCAGGCACAGATTGTTTTTTGTGAGTTCTACTGACCAGTACCAGATAGGGGATCGTTTTTAGGTAATGACTTTTCTACCCCCCCAAAACAGGTGCAGTTTAGTGATCCTGAGGCTGCATTCACACCTGAGCGTCACGTTGTCGGCCGTTTTTCCGGGGTTTTGTCGCGCGTATTCGAGCGTTTGCATACAGCGTCGTCCGACGTTTTTGAACTTCGCTTTTTATTTTAGCCAATAGGAAAAATTATCATCTTTCATCACTTGTTGCTATGTTTGTAGATTTTTTTTTTAACCTTCTGCCTGGTTGAAATGTCCTATTCGCTCAAGCGACAAAATGGCTCGTAAGAAACACTCGTTGTCGCGCTAGACGCTTGGATCGAGCGTTTTCCATTACTTTCTATGGGAAATGCAAACACTCAAGCACGCCCGATTTGCGCGTCAAAAAAGGGTCCGGAACTTGTTTGAGCTTCAGGCATTCGGCGTCACGCGGTTTGTAGTGGAGATGTGAACCATCTCCATAGAGAATAATGTATTTTTTCCCCTCTAGTGTATTGTAGCGTCGCGCTTCAGATGACAAAACGCTCAGGTGTGAATGGAGCCTGGGAGGATAGACACTTTGGTACAGCTGGAATGTGCAGGCTGGAATTTTACCTAAAGTGAACCTATGGTTTACCCATGCACGGCAAAATTTGATGTAAACTTCAACTCCTTTTGCACCCATCACCTCCTGGCCCTTTAAAGCGGAGTCCAGCCTCTGAAAAAAATAAATTAAGTCTGCAGCTACAAATACCGTAGCTGCTGACTTTTAATATAAGTACACTTGCCTGTCCAGGGATCCAGCAATGTCGGTCACCCAAAGTCGATTCATCTATCGACTTGGGTGCAGGTGCTGGCATTGCAACTTGGACCCCTTTCACACTGGAGTCGCCTTTTAGGCGCTTTAGCGCTAAGAATAGCGCCTGAAAAAAACTTTGGCTTCAATCCCAGTGTGAAAGCCTGAGTGCTTTTACACTGGGGCGCTGACAGGGCATACAAATAAGTCCCGCCAGCAGCTTCTTTGCAGAAGGGGCCAATGATGATGTACCTCGCTGCAGCGGTGTAGGACAGAAGTCCTGCAGGCAACCAAAAGAAAGTACCAAGCCACAAGAAAATATCATCCAAAAATGAGGGGGGTTGGGGGGGCTCTCAACATATATAAGAAATATTTTTAATTTAGACTAAAATGTTGCTTTTTAAGAAGATTCAGATGGCGGGGGTTTATAATCGAATGACCAACATTTGCTGTCAAGGCGATCACATGATCAGAAAGCTCCCGATTGCAAAAATCGATCAGGAGCTTTTCGTTGGCCACCAGTAACACTAATGATTAATAGGCATGCAAATATGCGGCCACTGGACCCCAAGGCTCAGCTGCCGAGAGGATGCATATTTGCATACTGTCGGCGCCTAGGGGTCAACAATGGGCCCCTTGACGTTTAAAAAAAAAAACAATACATTTTTATTAAGGTTTTGTTTTTAACAGAACAGTTTAGAATAATGCAATACATTGTGTATCAAAGCAATATAAGTCAATGTAGATTAAAGCAATATAAGACCATGTAGTCAGAGTACAACATCAAGCATAACATCAGAACAAGTATTGACTTAAGATAATATAAGAGTAAGAGCAAGCACAAGTATGATGGGCAAACACCATCTCGACCATTCAACAATGAATAACTAGACTATTGACTGTCTCAGGATTCCATTCTCGAAGGCTGCTACTATGTAGCGATCGAACAAAGGGTAGGGCACCTATGAATGATTGGTCCCGGGGAGGGCCACCTCCGACTCCAGACACCCCCAACTGGGTTCACGACTGTGTCCCGGACTCCGAGGTGGGCTCCCTTTCACGTTCCTATAAATTGGCCCAGAGGGCCTACGGCAAGGCAAGTGGACTCATGCAATTTTTGTCGTACCAGGATGTCCATAGGTGCCATCGCCCTGCTGTATCCTCTTTGTGCTTATCCCTGAGTGCTAGCACTTTCTCATACGTACAGTGTAATTGTGTAGTCTGTATGACAGCCCCTATTGTGGGGGGCACTGGATTTTTCCAGTTCCTCGTAATGCTGAGTCTAGCAGATAACAGAATATGTAGGACAATATGTCTGGCATGGAATGGAACTTGGTCCAGATCGAGCGACAGGAGCGCTAGACCAGGTTGGGGAGTGATTGCAGAGTGAGAGGCTTCGGAGATCACATGGAAGACCGAAGTCCAGTATTGAGATAAATTAGGACAGCTCCATAAAGTATGAAGTAATGTTCCTCGGTGCCCACAGTCTCTCCAGCACCGATCGCTCTGAGTTGTATTGAATTTGGACAACCTGTCAGGGGTTAAGTACCATCTCTGCATAATTTTGGTGGACAGTTCCCAGAGGGTAGAACAGCTAGTAACTTTAAATGTGGCCGTGCAGGCTTTGGTCCATTGTTGGGTGGTGTAAGGACTACCTAATTCCAGTTCCCATTTGAGCAGGGCAGGTGATTTTGATAATATGGATTTCTGTTGGAGAGCATTATAGAAAAGTGATGTACCTTTTTGGGAGGGTGTGGGGTGTGTAAGAAAGGACCAAGTGAGCCGAGGTATGTGACGTTCCCAGTGGGGAGAAGCAGACAGGAAGTGTCGAGTTCTAATGTAAAGGTAGATGTCCGAGTTGGGTAGGTTGAATTCCTGTTGCAAAATGGGGAAAGATTTGTTCCTACCATTAGTGAAGAGATCATTGACAAACAGTAACCCTTTTTCACGCCAATGTTTGTAGGATATCATGTTTATGTTGAATTGTAGTGTCTCAATCGGAATTTTTGGGGAGATGTTGTCGGGGTATTCGTGGCAAATATGTACAAATTTGTTCCATGCACGGATCGTGGCAGACATTGTGGGGGGGACGGAAGAGGGGAGTTTAGTCTTGGAGGTGGTAGAGAGCATCCAGGAGGCTAGTGATGAGTTAGGGAAGAGAGCGGATTCCAACCTTCCCCACGGAGTGTGTGGTTCAGGTAGAAACCATTCTCTGGATTGGGTAAGGACCGTAGACAGGTAGTAATGGTGGAAGTCCACATAACCTGTGCCTCCTGCCTTACGATTTTTAATGAGGGTGGAATGCGCGCTTCTGGCTTTTTTCCCCTGCCATATGTAGGAGGAAAAAATAGACTGAAGGGACTTGAAATACTGAGTTGGTATGTTAATCGGTAGAGTCCTGTATAGATACAAGATCTGGGGTAAATGGAACATTTTGAAGGCCGCTAGACGGCCCGTCCAGGATAATTCTTGAGATGCTAACCTGTGTAGATCAGTTTGAAGTTTAGTACGAAAGGGGATATAATTGTAGTGGAATAATTGGCCAGTAGATTTTGTTGGATGCCAAGGTAGGTGATGGTATTATCTGCCCATGAGTACGGGTAAAGTTGTTGGAGTAAGAGACTAGTGGTGGGGTTAATTCCTAGGTTTAAAACATGGCATTTAGCTTCGTTGACTTTGTAGTAAGATACTTTACTGAAACAGGTTAGCGCCTCTTGGACCGCAGGGAGTGATGAGGATGGGTCAGATAGCATGAGTATGACATCATCCGCAAAAAGGCTGATTTTTTGTTCTTGTCCTCCTACCATTATGCCAGATATGAGTGGGTTTGTACGAATGGATTGTGCCAGAGTCTCCATTATCAGGTTGAATATCAGGGGAGAGAGGGGGCAGCCCTGTCTTGTCCCATTAGTAATAGTGAAGGGGGAGGACAGCGAGTCAGCAGAGTACACTCTGGCTGAGGGATTAGAGTATAATGCCATTATTGCTCTATGTATGTGGCCTGTGAATCCAAATTTAGTGAGGACTGAGGACAGGTACCCCCAATGTACTCTGTCGAACGCTTTTTCGGCGTCTAGGGACAGGAGTATAGAGGGGGCTCCAGATGTTCCCGCTTGATGAATGACATTTATCATCCGCCTTGTGGCATCCGATGCCTGCCTTCCTTTTGTAAAGCCTGATTGGTCCGTGTGGATGAGTGTGGGGAGGATGTCGTTCATTCTATTGGCTATCATTTTGGCATATAGTTTGGTGTCTACATTGAGGAGGGAGATTGGACGAAAGTTTTGGGGCAAGGTCGGTTCTTTGCCTGGTTTAGGGAGAGTAACTACCGTCGCAGATAACATGTCTGGGGGGAAAGACGAGGATGTCGCTGCTAGATTAAAGACTTCACAGAGGGTAGGGATTAGGACATTCTGGTACCTTTTATAGTATTCCCCTGTGAGACCATCGGGTCCTGGTGATTTGGCATTGGGTAGATTGCTGATTGTGTTTACTAGTTCTGTGACTGTGAAGGGTGCATTAAGCGATGCAAGTTGGGATTCAGACAATGAGGGAAGATTAAGTCGTTCTAGGAAAGTTGCTATTTCTTGTAGGGATGGTTGGGTCGTATTTTCATCATTCTTTAAGTTATACAGGTCAGCATAGTAAGTGCCAAAAGCATTCGAGATATCATGGGGTTTCATCAATTTTTCTTTGGTGTGGGGGTGGGAAATGTATGAAATTTTTGATTTAAGTCTGTGACCTCGAATTTTCAATGCTAACAGCCTACCTGCCTTGTTCCCCGTTGCGTAGGACGTGGCCCTAACTTTAGTACAAGCCTGTTCAAATGAGTTTAAAAGTAATGATCGTAACTCGTGGCGGAGGGAAAAAATTCGCGCTTGCAGATAGGAAGAGGGTAGGGTCTTATTTTGGGATTCAGCGAGGTCTATATCAGCTGTCAGTTGATCTATTTTTCGTGTTCTAGTACGTTTCGCTCTAGCTCCAAGTTGTATAAATACACCTCTAACTACCGCTTTGTGGGCAGCCCACACCACCACCGGATCAGCCACTGATTGGGAGTTTAGGGAGAAGTATTCTTCCAGACTTTGATGTATAATGCTAGCGGTGTGTTTGTCTCGTATTAGGGAGTTGTTAGCCCTCCAGAGATAAGAGTTTGTCGGGGAGAACTGAAAGTCAACAGTTATGCTGACAGGGGCATGGTCCGACCAGGTGGTGGGGTGGATCGTTGAGGCAGTGATTCTTTGCAGTAATGATCTATCAGATAAGAAAAGATCTATCCTCGAATAGGTGTTGTGACGCGGGGAGAGAAAGGTATAATCCCTTTCACTCGCATGACAACACCTCCACACATCAAACAATTCATTCGATGATATGAAGTTTTTCAAGGGAGATGCATGTCGTTTGGGGCCTGCAGTGGAGTCCATAACCTGGTCTGGGACAAGGTTAAAGTCTCCGCACAGTAGGAGATGACCTTTTTGGGACTTTGTAACCTTCTGCATAACAGATTTGAGAAAGGATATTTGACGTTCATTGGGTGCATAAAGTGAAACCAAGGTATATTGAACATTGTTAATTAAACAAACTAAAATAATAAATCTACCCTCTGGGTCAAGCATACTGTCTTGGAGCTGAAAAGAGATTGTGTCCCGGACAGCAATCAACACTCCCCTCTGCTTTTTCGTATAGGAAGATGTAAAGACATGGGGGAACTGGCGGTGTTGGCAGCGGGGGTGTGATTGCTGTAGCAGGTGGGTTTCCTGAACGCACAAAATGTCGCATTTAAGAGATAGTGCAGTCTTCCACATGGAAGAACGTTTGACCGGATGGTTTAGTCCTTTCGCGTTCAGCGACAGTATGGAGAACGACATATTGTCCAGATAGGGGATCAAAGTTCAAGAATAAAGACTTACAGTTATTAGAAGATGGGTGAACTTCTCTAGATCTCCTGTGCAAGCTGAGATGGCTGAGGTTCCTGTGCGAGAGTGCCCGAGGATGGAGTTCAGGTGAGGGCTACAAAACAGTCAAAACCAATATTAAGAACAAAAGAAATAAATACAAATCAGCAGGATGGACAAAGCCTTATTGCTGAGCAACTGAGGGAAAGTTTTGGCTCAAAGAAATAACGAGGAGCAGGGAGAAATAACGGTCAGCAAAAAAAAACAAGTGCAGCAAACAGGCTGCTAGCCGGTGCGGACTGTTGCATGGTGAAGCAATTGCCTGATGTCATCTGTAGTAGGCTCAGTGCATCTTGGTAGCAGGTTGGTCCGTACGGCGGGGGCTCCTGTGGGATGGAGAAGGTTTCTCCATTGGGTTAGGGTATGATTTTGGTAGCTCCGTAATGATGCCCCAGGAGAGAAGTAGCTTTGTTCCCCCCTCAGCAGTGGAGATAGTGTGCGGGATCCCATTGTGAGTTACCAGGATGGTGGCCGGGTGGCGCCATTTGTAGATTATTTTGTGGTTTGTTAGGGCCTTGGTCACGGTATTTAATTGCCTCCTCATCTGAAGCGTGTGTTGGGAGAGATCAGCGTACATTTGGATGTCAGCATAGGGAGCAGGCAGTGTGCGGAGTGCTCTGGCTTTGGAGAGAATCTGTTCTTTTGCTTGGTAGAAATGGATGCGGAGTAGCACATCTCTCGGGACTGTGTCCGCAAGGTGGCGCGGTTTAGGGATCCTGTGGATACGATCCACCGTTAGTTCAATAGGGGATAGGTCAGGCAAAAGAGTGGAGAACAGAGTGCCCGCGTATGTGCGGAGGTCAGCAGGGAGGACAGTTTCTGGGACACGCCTAAGTTTTATATTATTGCGTCTGGACCTGTCCTCGAGGTCTGCTATTTTGGCCTTGACCCATTCGGTATCTTCTTTCTGAGCCATACATTCATCCACAAGATCATTCACAGTTACTGTGCACTCCTCCATTTTTTCCTCCATATATGACACCCTATTGCCCATGTGCTGCATGCCAGTAGAGAATTTATGCATCAATGAGGACAGGTTGGACATCAAGGAGGATTGCAGTAACATTAGCATGTCCTTCATGGTTGAGTCCAGAACTGGCTGTCCCGTTGTGGGGAAGGCCGCAATGGAGGACTGCAGTGAGGAGATGGCGTCAGGGTTGTGGAGCATGGTACTCACATTTCTATGCTGCTGAGATGGATCCAGGCGCATCCGCGCCTTTGCAGGGCTGCCAGTGCCGGGGGATACCGGAGGGGATCCTTCATGGAGCGGGGATGACATTCCCCCTGGTGTGTCTTCCTGGTCACTGCCCGGGAGGTCCGTGTAGGCCGCAGGCATCTGACCTTTCTCTCCCGCGGCGCCATCTTTGGCTAGGCCCCGCCGAGCGGGCTGGAACGAGAAGGCTGTGAGCTTCTGGAGGTAACGTTCCTCCTTTCGTTTGCGGGACATTGGTTCCCCGGAGTCCTCCTACGGCTCGGGCGATGGAACTCGCGATCGTTTGTGCGGTGCGGCTGCTGGGGATTCGTCGCTGTATGTCCGGCTAGCGGGAGCTCTGGTACTAGGCGTCCATTCTCCTCGCGCGCAAGCCACGCCCCCCGTCCCCTTGACGTTTTTTCACAGGCCTTCATTAAAAGCTCTTCTTGCCCGAGTATCTAAGAACTAGTGCTGTCTGGTAGTTCAAACAGAGTGGAAGAAGAGCGAAGGAAAAGCAAGCTTGTGCTACTGGTGGGGCTGCCATCAATGTAAAACTATAGGCAAAGCTTTTTTTTCATTTTGGATAGAGGAATGCTGGCCATACACTATACGAAAATCGGTCGTTAAGAAAGATCTTTCGTTTTCCGGCCAGTTAATGGGCACAAAATCGAAAATCGTTTGGACGTTTTTTGAGCCGAAAGTTTGGAAATTTTCTGCCGAAATAAACGATAAATCGGAAGGTTAATGTGTTTCCCGTCCGAACTTTCTGCACTAGGTATATGGACGGAAGGAAATCCCTGAAAATTAAGAGAATTCCTTGGGGGACCCCAGGTCACCAGACCTAGCGTCCCCATTGGACCATTTCTCCTCCTTTTCTGGGGACAGCCCAAAATGTTGTATTTTCTTTTACTTTCAATTTCAATGATGATTGTAAACAGGGAAAATGGAGAGGGAGAATTTCACTAATAGGGGACACAGACAGCAATAAAAACTGACAGGTGTTCTAATCCCTCTCCACAAAAAACACTGCTTTAGTTATACTTTAACGCAGGGGTGTCAACCTGGCATCCCTTTAGCTGTTGCCGAACTACAAGTCCCATGAGGCATTGCAAGGCTGACCGTTACAAGCATGACTCCCACAGGTAGAGGAATGATGGGACTTGTAGTTAGGCAACAGCTGAAGGGCTGCTAGTTCGATACGCCTGCTTTAACCACTTAAGGACCGCCTCCTACACATTTACGTTGGCAGAATGGCATGGCTGGGCACAAGCACGTACAGGTACGTGCTGTGCTAGTACCCAGCCAGGTGTGGGTCATGGGCGCGCGCCCGCGGTTCGCTCCCGTGACCCGGTCTGAAGCTCCAGGATGGCGTGATTCACAGACCCGATCGCCGCTAGAGTGCCGGCGATCGGTCCCCGGAGCTGAAATACGGGGAGAGCCGTGTGTAAACACAGCTTCCCCGTTCTTCACTGTGGTGGCAGCATCGATCGTGTGATATATTTTATAGGGGGGACCCGATCGATGACGTCTCACCTACAGCCACACCCCCCTTCAGTTATAAACACACATTGGGTCACACATAACCCCTTCAGTGCCCCCTGTGGTTAACTCCCAAACTGCAATTGTCATTTTCACAATAAACAATGCAATTTAAATCAATTTTTCGCTGTGAAAATTACAATTGTCCCAAAAATGTGTCAAAATTGTCCGAAGTGTCTGCCATAATGTCGCAGTCAAAAAAATCGCTGATCGCCGCCATTAGTAGTAAAAAAAATGTTTATAAAAATGCAATAAAACTATCCCCTATTTTGTAAACGCTATAAATTTTGCGCAAACCAACCTATAAACGCTTATTGCGATTTTTTTTTTTTTTTTTTTTTTTTTTTTTTTTACCAAAATTATGTAGAATACGTATCGGCCTGAGGGAAAAAAAAATGTTTATATATATTTTTGGGGGATATTTATTATAGCAAAAGGTAAAAAATATAGGATTTTTTTCAAAATTGTCGCTCTATTTTTGTTTATAGCGCAAAAAATAAAAACCGCAGAGGTGATCAAATACCACCAAAAGAAAGCTCTATTTGTGGGGAAAAAAGGACGCCAATTTTGTTTGGGATGCACATTGCACGACAGCGCAATTGTCAGTTAAAGTGACGCAGTGCCGAATTGCAAAAAAAGGCAAGGTCCTTTAGCTACATTTTGGTCCGGGTCTTGAGTGAACACATTGGACAAGCTGCATGTAACCAGATCTTGCTATTCGCTGCCCTCTTTAGCTCCTTTCCTTGTCAATGTTTTTCTGCTTCCTTCTTTTTCTGAACTGCTCTCTCCTTCTAATGCAACGTTGTTAACGGTAACCCTACAGAATTGTGAGTCAAATGACTGGTGTGTAGGAATATGTAGACAGAAAACGGTGGTGGTTGGGTGGGGTGCTTAGTAGGGCCGACACAACTAATCGATTATGATATTTTTTTTTATATCAAACAAAACGTGTTTATTGAGCACAAAATGTAAACATACATACATGATTCAGAGCAAAGGAAACATATACAGATCAAAAAAAAAACTGCAAGGTTCAGCATACATAAGAGCGACACAGTATATATAACGGACCGGAAAAGAACAAACATACATTGGAGAACCACTCTCCGTTACAAGGATTACACCCCCCACTCCTCCCCCCACCCACCGTGATAGACAAGGCAATAATAACCGTACTAGAACCTAGAACAATCGGTCATAAACCAGATCCACTGGGGCTAGTCCGGGAACATTCAACCATGGGGCCCACATGCTATCAAATTTACCTCTCGCCCCCCTGCGTTGGTAAATCAACTTTTCTAAGCGGATTGTGTCACCCATTTGGGCAATCCATTCCTGTAAAGCAGGGGGTTCCGTGGATTTCCAGTGTCTCAGGATCAGCTTTCTAGCCTGGAAGAGAGCCCTCGCCACCGCTTGTTTATATACATCCTTTAGTGGCAGCGTATCAAGTATACCCAGCAAACAGTGTTTAGGATCGGCAGGGATAGTTGTCTGAAAGACTCTAGTAAGGGTATCCAGGACCTGTGACCAATAAAGATGGAGCTTCGGGCACCTCCAAAGGAGATGAATCAAATCTCCGTGATCCCTACTGCATCTGGTACACTCGGCATCCGCCCTCACCCCCATGCGAGCCAATCTAGCTGGGGTATAATGCACCCTCAAAAGAATATATAGTTGCGAAACCCGCTGAGCCACATTAAGAGAACACAGGGGAACAGCCTGCAAGGCCTCCTCCCACTGCTCCTCCTCGAAAGCGCCAACATCCCGCTCCCACCGTTCCACCACCTTAAGAGGAAAGTCCCTATGAAAAAGGCCGAGGAGCATTGTGTAGCTGTAGGAGATAAAGCCCTTGTATGTATCAATAGCAAACATGTAATTGAAAATAGGGGTGGAATCCAAGGACCACTGGCCCCCCTCCCCCTGGGCCCTAATCGCATGCCGAAGCTGCAGGTAGTAAAAATACATTGTGGTAGGGAGTCGGAAGGCCTCCTTAAGCTCCGAGAAAGGCCTCAACTTTCCCTCTCGGAAAACGTGGGTCATATGAGATACTCCAAACTGTAGCCACTTGGAGCCATAGGGCAACTTCTCCAGTTCCGGGTAGCAATTATTATCCCATAGGGGACTATACTTAGTGAATCCCTGCACCCCCTGCATAGTTCTGACCTTATTCCAAATTTTTTGCATAAGTACATCAGTGGGGAATAACTTATTAGACTTACTAAAATGCAGGGCCTCAAGACCATCCGCCACCCCCGACCCTGTAGTAAATCGAAGGAGCGCCGGCGTGGAGTCCAGCAGATTCAGAAGCACTTCCGGCTGGGGATTTACTGCCCTCGCAATGTGTTGTAATTGTGCGGCTAAGTAATAAAGCCAGGGATTGGGCAAAGCCAGTCCTCCAGCGTCTTTTGGGCGCTGCAACTGCTCCAGTTTTATCCTGGCCGGTTTTGACTGCCAGAGAAGGGACCGAAAGATCGAGTTTATAACACGAAATTTACATAGGGGGATGACCATCGGGGTATTGTGAAGGACGTAGAGCAGCTGCGGCATCATAATCATTTTTATAAGGTTTGCCCGACCTGCAAGGGACAACTTGAGTTTACTCCAAACTTTAACACTATCCCGGCAGCGGTTAATCAAGGGGGTCAAATTAAGTCCAACATAGTCTAGAGGCCTGGGGGTCACCTGTATACCCAAATACCTAAAGGAATTCGCAAGAGGAATATCCCATAAGGTCGGCACGGACGGGTCCGGTGTCTCATCCAGCAACATCAGTGAGGACTTGGTCCAGTTAATAACTAGACCGGAATACACCCCAAACTCCCTTATCACCCTCATAGCCTCCCGAAGGGAAATAGAAGTATCACCCAGGAACAACATCGTGTCATCCGCGTACATCATTATTTTTTCCTGTAGTTCTCCGTACTTAAACCCCTGTATAGCTGTATTAGAGCGGACCATGGCGGCCAAAGGCTCAATGGCCAGAGCGAACAGAAGAGGAGACAGGGGGCAACCCTGTCTCGTACCTCTGTGTAGTTCAAAACTTGGTGACAACTGGCCTCCCTCTCTGATGTGGGCTACTGGTGAGCAATAAAGCAACTGAACCCATGAAATAAATTTATCCCCAAACCCGAATCTGCGCATAACCTCCCAGAGATAGGCCCATTCAATGCTATCAAATGCCTTGTGGGCGTCTAGGGACAGTAATGCCCGGTCCCCCCCGTTATCTGCCCGGGACTGGATATTGAGAAAAAGCCGGCGCAGATTAATGGCCGTTGATTTTTGGGGCATGAATCCAGATTGATCCGAATGGATAATCGTGGCAATCACCTTATTAAGACGCAGCGCCAGGGCCTTCGCCAAGATCTTGACATCAGTTTGCAAAAGGGATATAGGACGGTATGAGCCCGGGTCAAGGGGGTCCTTATGAGGTTTCAATAGTAGCACAATCGTAGCTCTGGACATAGATTGGGGAAGCTTCCCTCTCTCCCTGGCCTCATTAAATACCTTCAGCAACCTGGGTAGTATAGAACCTGCATATTGTTTGTAAACTTCTATAGGTATCCCATCGTCCCCCGGGGCCTTAGAGTTAGGGAACGCACCAGTCGCCAACTGCAACTCCTTCAATGTTAAAGGAGCATCCAATAGAATCCTAGAGGAAGAGGACATCTGGGGAAGCTGCACCGCATCAAGGTACCGGTGCAGGGCGTCAGTCGTGTAGGCCTGCTTAGACCTATAGAGAGACGAATAGTAATCAACTAGGGTGGACATTATCTGAGGGGGAGAATTAGTCACCCGCCCAGCGTCAGTGCGCAACGCCCCAATAGAGGGGGACACTTGATGGGCATGAGCAATTTTAGCTAGGAGGCGACCCGTGTGCTCCCCCTCCTCATAAAAGGCCAACCTATTAAAAAATCTCTTCCTCTCCGCCGCCGAGGCAGTGACATGGCCCAAGGCCGCCTGGGCCGCCAGCCACGCCTCCCTATTATGGTCTGAGGGGTCCGCCACAAACATCCTCTCTGTGTCACACGCCAGCCGCTCCACGTCCTCCCTCTGAGCACCAGTGTGTCGTCTGATTGCCTGTACCTCCCTAATGAAGACTCCCCTAAGCATCGCCTTAAAGGCATCCCAGGTAATACCAGTATCCGCCGCTCCCCCCTCATGAATCTCCCAGAAATCTGCAATTTGTGTCCCAATCTGCTCATGAGAGGGGAAGAGCTGGAGCCAAAAAGCATTCAGCTTCCACGGGGCACGTGCCAGAGTCGAAGGCAAAAGAGCCTCCAACTGCACTACTAGCAGGGAGTGGTCTGACACACTCCGCGGAGCATATGCGACCTCCGCCACATACCTTTCTGCCGCGAACGAGCAGATACATAGATCAATACGGGATAATGAGTGATGGCTCTTAGAAAAACAAGAAAACTGCAACTCTGGGTGTTTTGCCCTCCACGGATCCCTCCAACCCACCTCATCCACAAATTTTTTCAGTGCAGTACGTTTGGTCCCTCGCCTAGCTGTGACCGGTGGGTGTTTATCCAAGACCGGGTCTGTGTAACAGTTAAAATCCCCCATAACATATAGGGGGACTTCCGGGTGCCTAACCTGAAATTCCAGCAGTGCCCTAAGGGTCAAATTGTTATAAGGTGGTGGGATATAAACAAAGGCAAGAATGCATGTGAGTATAAACGACACATTAAGAAAATGTACCTCCCCTCAGTGTCTATTACTGAATCAATTTCCTCGTAATCAAGAGAGCTGTGGACCAGTACACTCACACCTCTGGAAAAGGAGGTGTGAGTGGAGTGGTATGCCCTCCCCACCCACCGAAATCCCAAACAGGCAACAGAGTCAGGAACCAGATGTGTCTCCTGCAAGGCACAAATGGCGGGCAAATGTTTTCGCAGCAAAGTGGATACCATGGTACGCTTCAAATGATCATGGAGTCCTCTGACATTCCAAGAAAGTAGCGGTACAGCAGCCATCTACAAAAAATGTTCGCAGGTAAATTGCTAGGTAATGAACTACCTTAGGTAACAGGGGGAGCGGTCCCACAGATCCGTGCCGCCAGGTCAAGAGAGGCTCGGACGCCGTGTCAGTCCAAAAGAGAGCATCCATGTATGCATAGTTCGATCGTTCCAGTGCTCTGAAAAGACAAAAACAAAAATACAGGCTCAACGAGCACAACGGTGCTCCAAACTGATGCAGTGCGGCATCACAGAGAGGTAAAGCGGCCCAAGGAGGCCCAACATTGTGCAGATCCCTCACCACCTGTATGCCTAAACACTGAGTTAACCCGAACATCTTCTGCCAACTTATGGGCAACGTATCCTCGATACCATCCACGGGGCTGCTGTGCGCAGCAAAAAAAAACAAAAAGAAACAAGGTCCAATCATAGGTAACAATCCAGGGAATGTCATAGTAAACACAGTTCCGATCTCGCATTTTAAGGAACAGTAGATCGATGTATTTTTCCAGCAGCATACTCGCCCCCCGGGGGGGGAGCAACTCAAGGGCGTACAACCGCAAGTGCTAAGGCGACGTGGTACTCAGTCGTCATCAGCCGCCGGCACCTGGGCCTGCCTGAGAGCATTCTCATTTGCATCCAGCCACTCTGAGGCATCCTTTGCATTCTCAAAGAAGTGAGCACGACCTCCGGAGGTGATACGGAGTTTTGCAGGATACAACATTGCATAGGTGGCCCTCAGCTTTTGCAGGCGCTTTTTAACATCAGAAAATTGGGACCTACTCCGCTGAACCGCGGCCGAGAAATCCGGGTAGAAGGAAATCCGTGTCCCGTTAAATTGCACGTTCCTGCTTTCCCTCGCCAGCCGTAGAATGATTTCCCTGTCTCGATAGTTCAGTAATCTTGCCAGCAGCGGACGCGGGGGGTGGCCTGGTGGTAATGGCCTAGTAGGGACTCTATGGGCACGCTCCACTGCATACAGATGGGTAAATGCTTCCTTGCCAAAAACAGTGAGTAGCCATTGCTCTACAAATTGAGTCGGATCGCGCCCCTCCACCTTTTCAGGCATCCCTACAATGCGCACATTATTGCGTCTCATGCGATTCTCAAAATCCTCTGTACGCAGGTCAATGGCTTTAGCCAAGCGGGTAGTGTCCTGAGATTCTCTGATCATGGCTGGCAGTTTATCCTCAATGTCACTGATCCGACCCTCCGCTGCCGTCGTTCTTTCCCTTATTTTTTGCAGGTCCTGCCTGACCAAGCTGACTTTTTCCTCCAATCTCCCAAAACGGGTTTGCAGTTTATTAACTGAGGCCGTGCACTTGTTAATGGCTTTCAGGATAACGGCTAAGGACGGCTGCTCACCCTCCTCCTCCTCACTAGGTGCTGTCTCCTCCATGTCCTCAGCAGCGCTGCCTGTCTGCCCCAGCATGACCGGCACATCCCCCCCCGCCTCACCGTCCTCCACATTCTCATCATAGCATCCCCCTCCCGGACCTGACGGGGCCGAGCGGTCAGCCTTTTCAGTCATTTTTAGCGCATAATAGCGCATGTCTTTGTGAGCTTCGCCGGACTTATCCTTAGCTGGTTTGCCTACCCCCTCCTTGGCCCTGTCTCCTCCACGAACCTTCTGCGCAGAGGACGGAGCGCCGCCATGTTGGAAATCTGGCTTCGGACCTTCTCCTTTGTTTCCCCGGGTCATCATTGCCTGTTCTCCACCGACAAGGCACTCGGGGTATGCCGCAAGTATTCCGGTCGTCACTCGGGCCAGAACCGGGCGAAATACACCGCTGGAAATCGGATCAATGTAGGGTGATGTGCGGGAGCTCTGTGCTAAAGCGTCTGCTCACATGCCGTGCTGGCCACGCCCCTCGATTATGATATTGATTACAGTTTTCATAATCGATTAATCAGCCAGTAACATAATTGGAATAAAAAAACTAAAATTGGCCCTTTTATAGTACAAAAAAGCAAATTGCTACTGTAAATATTATTTTCACTGTCCCACAGTGAAAAAATGAACCCCTTACAGTAGCGATTTGCTCTTTTTATTTTTTGAACCCCCATTATGTTACTAAACATCTCAGGTCGGGTCACACCTCTGTTTTTTGGTGCTTTTTGCAGAAACACACTACAGTTCATTTACATGTTTTCCTATGGGACACGTTCACATCCAGGATTTTTTTTTTCAGCTGCTGCGTATTTGGAAAGGGCAAGGACTTTTTAGCGCAAAACGGTGCTATTTTTTTTTTTTTTTGGTTCAATATACTTGGGGAAGCTGCAAAAAAGCCTTTAGGGCTATTTACATGGTAATGATCGGCTCCGTGAACCTCCGCTTCCTCATTGGGGATCGCTCCGTTGATCCCTGCTGAGCCGGCGGATGACAGGGTGGTCCTCGCACGCTGTGCAGGGACCGCCCTGTCTTTTCTCCGCTCTCCCTTATGGGGGGATCAGATGAACACGGATGGAAAAGTAGGTTTTTCCTCCGTCACACTTTGGCGGAGCAGGTCGGATGTCAGCGGGCATGTCACCGCTGACATCCGCGGCTCCATAGAAGAGCACGAAGCGCTCGTTCAGGTCCGCCTAAAAAACTGGCAGGCGGACCTGAACGGGCGCTCCGCGTGAAAGAGCCCTTAATGTGTTTTTGCGGCAAGTTGTGTTTTGTAATCTGCCCAACAACAAATTGGCCCAAAAAATGTTAAAATGCATTTTTTTTTTTTTTTAAGTCTATTATCCGATCGAAACGATAATTGGCCAACTAATCGATTATGAAAGCAATCGTTAGTTGCAGCCCTAGTGCTTAGTAACGTACATCAATGTGACTATAACCCCTTTTTTATTTTACATGAAATAACCTGTGTGGGGGAGTTTGTACAGCCTTTGCATGCCGGTGTGAACGAGCCCTTCTATGAGAGAACTGCAGACACAAGGAACAGAGGAAAGATCATCTCATGATGTACATCAGGGTTGTTTGCAGAGATTTGTACTAATTGTAATTTTATTATTCATTTGTCAGGGGCGTGGAGAAATTCTATTGAGGAATGGACGGCAGAGGACTGGAATGAAGATGTGAGTGAGCATGAGTTCAACAAAGTAAATTTATACATTTTGCTACCTGATTTTAAATGTTACCTTTCTAAGTGAATTGGGGATAATACGGCAATGAAGGTCCACAGGGATCGAGTTACTGATTGCCCTTTGTAGCAGCTCATAGTATTACAAAAAGAATACACTTGAGTGTAGGAACGGGTGTTTTTGTTTAAAAGGTACAATTTTAGAGTACTTGCTTCTCTGGTCTGTATTCTCTGCAGTATAGTAAAGGTACAATACTACTTTAGGTTATTGAAGCGTAAGATCCCATTAACAGTGGTGTCCTGGTGGGATTATAATGGGAGTGTTAAAATAAACTAAACCGAAAAACAAAGATTGTAAGTCTGGTGACTTTATTTGACTAATACTATGGCTCATTACTACAGGCTGGTCCTAGTTAATTTTTTAGATTCATGCATTGCATGAACTTATCTATGATCACTGCTGCCACCCCATATTCATGTGCCCGGCCCCTTGTCGGGCACCGAATATATGAATTACAGCGGTGGGTGTGTTTTTAAAAGCGCCTGATTAGAGCATAGGCTTCCTGATTAGAGCATGTGGGCTCTAATAGGGTTCCAAAAGGGTAAACAGTGGGTGCACTGCTGTGCATTCGCTGATTACTCAGTGGTGTGTTAGGAAAAAGAATACATCGCTTCCCCAACACTAACCCGCCTCTCGGCCAATCAAGTGCTGAGGTCTGGTTACCTGTCATCTGATTGGCTGAAATAGGCGCCGCTATTGGACGCCTAACAGAAGGAGAGGAAGGGAGTGCAGGAGACATGAAGGACCCCGCTCGTCACCGTCACCCACTGCCCCACAAGACATGCTAAGTGCAGAGCAGATGGCGAGCGAGCGTGGGGCACCCTCACACTGGCAGAATATGGTGCAGTGGCTGCGTTCGATGGGCGCAGTGGCTGCGCCCCCCCCCCCCTTTTTTTTTAATAATAGCACCAGCCGCCACTGATAAATTTCCGAAGTGAAAAGTTGCCTGGTCTTCTGTCTGTAGCCCAGCCGGTGAAAATCTAGGGCTGGGTTATCTGTGTAATAAGTCTGCAGATTGGAATGGGACGCTGCTCCTGCTTTATGGGTACATCCCATTCAGCCTGGCACTATTTTTTTGTTTTGTTTTGGCCAGTATGTGGCCACACAAAGCCACAGACATCAGGGGTGGTAGGTGTGGACCCGCTAGAGAGTAAGGGGGTGGGGACAACTTCTTCATTTTAAATGTGTGTGTATATATACTTGAAAAGCAGCTATACTTGTATGTTAAAATATCCTCAGTCTTGACTGCTCTGTATATCTCCAATCTACATCCCTTGCATTTCTACTGTCTCTGACCACTCCCTGTGGGCAGGCCTGCAGTCTCTGACCACTCCCTGTGGGCAGGCCTGCAGTCTCTGACCACTCCCTGTGGGCAGGCCTGCAGTCTCTGACCACCCCCTGTGGGCAGGCCTGCAGTCTCTGACCACCCCCTGTGGGCAGGCCTGCAGTCTCTGACCACCCCCTGTGGGCAGGCCTGCAGTCTCTGACCACCCCCTGTGGGCAGGCCTGCAGTCTCTGACCACCCCCTGTGGGCAGGCCTGCAGTCTCTGACCACCCCATCTAATGTTTGGGGGTTCCAAGTAACTTTCTAGCAAATAATATTGATAATACCATAAGGAGGGAGAACTTCTACTCCTTCTATGCATTCTTTCTTTAATAGCATTAGATCTGCTGTGGAGGCGGTCCACATAAGGAGATTACATGGCTAGGAGACTTATATGAGCAGCTCTAGGAACATTTCCTGGCAGTGTACTGAACCAAGACATCCTTCTCCCTAAAAAAGCCGTGTCAGGACACTTTCCCCTATTTACTGGCTGGAGTCGTCTCCGCTTTACTTTTATTCCCCACAAGCTTTATTTATGGGCATTCTAAATTTAACACACATAAGATATGGACATTCCCAATTTTGGTTTTCTTATAAAAGTATTTTGAAGGGAGCTACAGTGTGGCAAAAAAGTATTTAGTCCCCACCAATTGTGCAAGTTCTCCCACTTAAAAAGATGAAGCCTGTAATTGTCATCATAGGTATACCTTAACTATGAGAGACAAAATGTGGAAACAAATCCAGACACACGTGATTTGGAAAGAATTTATTTGCAAATTATGGTGGAAAATAAGTATTTGGTCAATATGAAAAGTTAATCTCAATACTTTGTTATATATCCTTTGTTGGCAATGACAGAGGTCAAACGTTTTCTGTAAGTCTTCACAAGGTTGTCACACACTGTTGCTGGTATGTTGGCCCATTCCTCCATGCAGATTTCCTCTAGAGCAGTGATGTTTTGGGGCTGTCGTTGGGTAACACAGACTTTCAACTCCCTCCAAAGGTTTTTCTATTGGTGTTGAGATCTGGAGACTGGCTAGGCCACTCCAGGACCATGAAATGCTTCTTATGAAGCCACTCCTTCGTTGCCCGGGTGGTGTGTTTGGGATCATTGTCATGCTGAAAGACCCAGCCACGTTTCATCTTCAATGCCCTTGCTGATGGGAGGTTTACACTTAAAATCTCACAATACCTGGCCCCATTCATTCTTTCATGTACACGGCTCAGTCGTCCTGTTCTCTTTGCAGAGAATGGGCCCCAAAGCATGATGTTGCCACCCCCATGCTTCACAGTAGGTATGGTGTTTTTGGTTGAACTCGCCATTCTCTCTCCTCCAAACACGACGAGTTTCTACCAAACGGTTCTACTTTGGTTTCATCTGACCATATGACATTCTCACAATCCTCTTCTGGATCATCCAAATGCTCTCTAGCAAACCTTAGATGGGCCCGGACATGTACTGGCTTAATTAGGGGGACACGTTTGGCACTTCAGGATCTGAGTCCCTGGCGGCGTAATGTGTTACTGATGGTAGCCTTTGTTACGTTGGTTTCGGCTCTCTGCAGGTCATTCACTTTGTCCCCCGTGTGGTTCTCTGATTTTTGCTCACCATTCTTGTGATCATTTTGACCCCACGGGGTGAGATCTTGAGTGGAGCCCCAGATCGAGGGAGATTATCAGTGGTCTTGTATGTCTTCCATTTTCTAATTATTGCTCCTACAGTTGATTTCTTCACACCAAGCTGCTTGCCTAGTGCAGATTCAGTCTTCCCGGCCTGGTGCAGGTCTACAATTTTGTTTCTGGTCCTTCGGCAGCTCTTTGGTCTTCACCATAGTGGAGTTTGGAGTGTGACTGTTTAAGGTTGTGGACAGGTGTCTTTTAGGCTGGGTTCACACTTGTCCTACAAACGCTCCGACATTGGGAGATCATGTCGCATGACATGTGAAAATCAATGTTTCCCTATGAGAGCCGTCTTAACTGGTCCCACACAAGTCTGTCCGACTTTGAAAACACTCCCTGTACTACTTTGCTCCGACATTCATCCTACTTCAGCCCATTGAATATCATTGAAGTCGGACCAAAGTAGGAGCCTTGTCCTTATCAGACATCCGACATGTGATTACAGCAGCAGTAAAAGGAATTTATCTCACTCTGGGATTGTTTTGATTGGTCAAAGAACAAGTCAGACTATCACAAAGTCGGTTCACAGTAGTATCCTGTTCATGAAAGTAGGATGGATGTAGGACCAATGTAGGATGAATGTAGGATGGATGTAGGACAGATGTCGCAGAGCAAAGTAGGATGAAAGTTGTACTGCTGTCGTGTAGTATAGTGTGAACCCGGCCTTAATAATGATAAGTTCAAACAGGTGCCATTAATACAGGTAATGAGTGGAAGACAGGGGAGCCTCTCATAGAAGATACAGGTCTGTGAGGGGCAGAAATCTTACTTGTTTGTAGAGGAGACCAAATACTTATTTTCCACCATAATTTGCAAATTCTTTCCAAATCAGACGATGTGATTGGACTTCTCTCATAGTTGAGGTATACCTATGATGACAATTACAGGCCTCTCCTCTTTTTAAGTGGGAGAACTTGCACATATGGTGGGGACTAAATACTTTTTGCCCCACTGTAAGTGAAGGTTTCTACTCTTTTACTACTTTGACTTGATGATCCACTATTGCTGAATTGTTTCTATTGGTACAGGTTCTGCAGTTGTCTCTTATCCTTGGTTGGCTAGTAAGTTACTGAGATCTGTATAAGGCCCCTTTCACACGGGGCGGGCTCTGTTGAAGTCCACCTGCTCAGTTTGCACCGGACCACCTGTCCGTTCTGCCAGATGGATGTTGAACAGATCCCTGTCCTTCGACACATCTGTTGACACCCTCCGCTCCATAGTGTCAAATTGGGTCCGCCTGAAGAACTGAACCCGTATAGTCCGCTAGTTTGAAAGGGGCCTTTTGGCTAAACCAGACCTCCCAAGCAAACCAATATTTCCCAACACTTACAAGCTGACCTGCAAACACACCAAATTGACCCTGTCTAACAATTCACATGAAAACCGAGGGTTTTGTTGCACACATTTGCAAATCTATGGGAAGCCGCACTGCCCACGTCAAGGCTAAATCTGACCTTTTTAAAGCTGAATTCTAGGAATTAATCCAGCCACTTTGTAAAAGGTGAACTCAAACTATGAGTTAAGACCAAGGAGGTGCATGACCTCTCCTGGACTTCTTTCTGTTCGACAGGTTTATTGCTCTGCTGGAGACGAACTTGGGGATCTGAGAGAAGTACAGTACACAGATCTGTATGCCCACCCCTCACCTTTGCTGCCCATTCACAGAAGCCTTTGTATTTTGTGATTGGGCAGGAAGAGATGAGGGACTGGCATAACGGCTGCAGAGAGCAAAAGGATCTGCATTGTGCTTCCAGAAATACAACTATATCCAGCAGTACTATAGACCCGTCATATATAAGTAGAGATGTCGTGCACCTCATTGAACTTGGTGTTCCTTGGAATTCAGCTTGGGGGGGAAGGGGGGGTTTATGTAGGGCCAAGACTTTATCCCCCACCCCTGTCTAACAGTGCTGGGTGCCTGAGCAGTTTGTCACCAAGCACCATAGTTGTCACTTGGGTGAAAGGGGGAGTGTCCTGCTTTCCACATCCAAAAGAACTCCCAGCTCTATGGACTAGTATAGGTGACAAAAAGAAGGTTGTGCTGCTGATAGGGCAGCTGTTATTTGGCCCCTTTCACACTGGGGTTTTTGGCATTTTTCAGGCGATTTGGCGTTAAAAAAAAGCCTATAAAGCGCCTGAAAGAAGCCTCATCTGCAATCCCAATGTGCAAACCCGAGTGCTTTCAGAGCCCTTTCACAATGCCAGTGCCCGAAAAAATGCTGGCAAAGCACCGCTTAGACTCTAACGGTTTAGGGCGTTTTTGCAGTGCCTCAGTGTGAAAGGGTAAGGCGTTTTTACAGCTCCTTCAATTCATTTCAATGGAGAGGGGCGTTTTTGGAGCTTTTTTTTTTTCCAGCACCCAAAAGATGCTGCTTGCAGGACTCTGTGAAAGGGTCCATTGAGATGCATGGAGAGCGTTTTAGGAGCGTTTTAATAGCGCCATTTTTACTACTAAAACGCTGTAAAAATGCTTCAGTGTGAAAGGGGTCTTAAAGCAAACTTGTGCTTTCCTCATGCAAGTACAAGCTCTTGTTTTTTATTGGTGTGACTTGTTCCTAGTCAGCCACAAACCAGGATAAGGCGGCCATTTATAGCGAAGATCGGATACTTTTACCCTCCGCTGGACTTTGCAGTGTTACTCCACACCGCAGCCTGTGTTTTTTCCATTCATGAATTGCAGGCTGCTGTGCAGAGATTGCCAAGTTTCATAGAGCAGTATTGCTGCCTAGAGAGCTGATTGGAGGAGAGGCCGGTCACATGAATTTGACTCGTATCTCCCCCTATTTCCTGCGGCAAGCAAGGCTCAATGCACATTTTGTAAAGTCCATTGCTTTTCCCCCAAATAATCGCATACTGCTCCATTGTTGCATGAATGTTGCTTTATGGCACGGTTTTGCCTTATTTTTTTCCCATTTTTAATTCTGTTGTTCTGTGTGTATTGTCTTGCAGCTTTCTGAAACAAAGGTCTTTACTGCATCCTCTGTCCCTACAGAGAATCACATCACCCCAGGACAGAGGTAAGAACTCATTTAAACTCGTCTGATTTAAAACAATTACAGAATGTTTTGGCTTTCATTCAGGGTCTGGCTTTAGGTTTTCATGACTAAATAAGGACACCTTTATTTTAACTTTCATTCCATCATAACTCCTTTCACACTGATGCGCTTAAAAACTAGCCATACGACATTGGTAATGCTTGCGGTGCTTTTCCGGCATGTTAGTTGGCACGTGACCTTTAAAAAGAAAAAACTTTTGCGGCACTTTGGAGGCTCTTCCCTTTCAATGGACAGGGGAGTTTTTGAGGCACTTTTTAAAGCCCCCCAAACATGTGCCAAAGATGCTATTTGTGAGATTTTTGCCATGCCAGCGCAGCTCCATAGTGTGAAAGCTTCCTTTGAAATGAATTTGAAGCAGTTTCCAGGTAGGTTTTTGCCAGTTTTTAGGTGCTATTTTTAGTACGAAGGGGGTCTTGGGCCCCTTTCACACTGGGGCGGCGGTGGCGGTAAAGCGCTGCTATTTTTAGCTTTACCGTCGGAATTGCGGTGGTATCCGGCTGCTAGCGATGCGGTTTTACCCCAGCCAAAAAAGTGTTAATACCGCCCGCAATGTACTTCTGTAGATGCGCATAGCCGTGGTTTGCCATTGCTATCAATGGGAAGGAGCGGTAAACCTCCAGACGAATGGAAAAGTCGTTTTTTTCCTCCGTCACACTTTGGCGGGTCTGATGTCAGTGGGCATGTCATCGCTGACATCCGCAGCTCCATAGAGGAGCACGGAGCGCCCGTTCAGGTCCGCCTAAAAAACTGGCAGGCGGACCTGAACTGCCACCCGTGTGAAAGAGCCCTAGAGCTTGACACAGCATTGTTCTACTTTTGGTTGGTGTCTGAGCTTTGTTTGTTCTTTATATACAGTGTTTTTTTTTTTTTTCTAATGTGTCTCGTATAAGAGTTGGTCTTTAACAGTTGTTTCTATTTCCGCAGCATTGACTTGGTAGCCCTCCTCCAGAAGCCACAGACAAACAGCACTGAAACAGAATCGGCTGGATTTGAGGCGACATCGCAGCAGAACTTTGGTCAGGCCCTGGTGTTCACAAACTCTCAGCATAGCTCTCAGATAACACCAACGGCTAGCAGCACCAGTGCAGTTAACAGCTACACTCCTCAGAGCCTGGTAAGTCACATCAGTGCTGTGCAGACATCAGGGACTGAAAATGATTTAACTTTTAACGTTGTAAAATGCAGTAGTGTATTTAGTGAAAACACTAAATGGTTTATATAAAAAATGACTTTGCCGATGTTTCAAGCATTCACACAGTCATACTAAATAATCACTGTAATGTGTGCTATATGTCCATTTCAATGTTTTAATTTAACCCTGTCCTAAGGTGACACAAGTCCTGCCCATATATGTAAACGCTGTTCAAACCACAGGTGAGGTATCGCCAAGTGCGTTAGAGCGCGGGCAACAACTCTAGCACTAGACCTCCTCGAACTCTAAAATGGTAACCTGTAAAAAAAAAATTTAAATGTCGCCTATGGAGACTTTTAAGTGTTGAAGTTTGGCGCCGTTCGATGAGTGTGCGCAATTTTGAACCGTGACATGTTGGCTATCTCTTTACTCAGTGTAACATCATCTTTCACATTATACAAAAAAATTGGACTAACTTTACTGTTTTTTAATTCATTTGTGCAATAATTAGAAAAATTAAGAAAGTTGAAATGACTGCCATTTTATTCCCTAGGGTCTCTGCTAAAAAAATATATAATGTTTGGGGGTTCTGAGTAATTTTCTAGCAAAAAAAATGAGGATTTTTACATGTTGGAGAGAAGTGCCAGAATAGGCCCGGTATGGAGGTGGTTAAACCATAGGACTAAACGGTGACTGTGAGCCCTCCCAGCAGTGTTATATGGTTTTTCCCACGCCTGTAACTGCCACTTTTGCTGGACAGTGTGTCCTGTTACAGGATATGGAAAAATAACTGACAGGATGAACTGGTAATAGAAATGGTACAGGGGAAGGGCACAGCTATGCTAACCGCTTAAAGCGGATCTCCACCCTAAAGTGAAGATCCGCTGATCGGAACCCTCCCCCCTCCGGTGTCACAATTGACACCTTTCAGGGGGGAGTGGAGATACCTGTCTAAAGACAGGTATCTGCAACCACTTCCGGCCCGCAGTCTCGGGCAAAAGTCGGGTTTTTTGGCGACATCCCGTCGCCCCCCCCGTTGTGTGCTGGGAACTCTCAGCTCCCAGCACACAGCGGGAGCCAATCGGCGGGCGCAGCGCAACTCGCGCATGCGCCGTAGGGAACCGGGCAGTGAAGCCGCATCGCTTCACTTCCTGGTTCCCTCACCGTGGATGGAGGGGGGAGCAGCAGGGTGACGAGCGATCGCTCGTCCTCTGCTGCGGACGCCGCTGGACTCCAGGACAGGTAAGTGTCCTAATATTAAAAGTCAGCAGCTGCAGTATTTGTTGCTGCTGGCTTTTAATAAAAAAAAATTACTGAACCATCCGCTTTAAGCCCTGAGCCTGTTTTTCAGATTCAGTGTTTACGAGACAAAAACTGTTTTTTTTTTTGCTTGAAAATTACTTAAAACCCCCAAACATTAAATATATTTTTTTTCTAACACCCTAGAGCAGCCATTCTCAACCAGGGTTCTGTGGAACCCTAGGGTTCCTCCAGAGGTGGCTAGGGGTTCCTTGAGCTGTGGCTGATTTACCTCCTGTTTGATGGTGCTTACATAGTTCTGAGCCAATTCCACTTGGAGGAGCCAGTGGTATTACACCAATGATCTTCATATTTCTCTGTAAGGAGGGCATTCTTACCACTACTGTAAAAAAGGGCATTCTTCTCACTGACAACCAAATTAAGGGGCATTGTTTCCACTGACCCCCAATGAATGGGTTTTATCAGGGGTTCCCCAAGACCAGAAAATTATTTTTAGGGTTCCCCAGTGGTAAAAAGGTTGAGAAAGGCTGCCCTAGAGAATAAAATGGCGGTCATTGCAATACTTTTTGTCACACCGTATTTTGCGCAGCGGCCCTACAAGCGCACATTTTTTTATTAAAAAATAAGACCACAGTAAATTTGGCCCATTTTTTTTAAATATATTGTGAAAGATAATGTTACGCCAAGTAAAATGATACCCAACATGTCACGCTTAAAAATTTCGCCCGCTCGTGGCATGCCGTCAAACTTCTACACTTAAAAATCTTGATAGGCGACGTTTAAAAAATTCTTTAGGTTGCATTTTTTTGAGTTGCAGAGGAGGTCTAAGGCTAGAATTTATTGCTCTACCTCACTTGTGTGGTTTGAACACCGTTTTCATATGCGGGCGCTACTCGCGTATGCGTTCGCTTCGGCGCGTGAGCTTGTCGGAACGCGGCACTTTTAAAAAAAAAAAATTGTTTTTGGGTTTTCTTTTTATTTTATAATTTTTTACACTAAAAAAAAAAAATCACTTTTATACCTATTACAAGTAATGTAAACATCCCTTGTAATAGAAAAAAGCATGACAGGTCCTCTTTAATATGAGACTTAAATGCAAAAATAAAAAAATGTCATTTGAAAAAATGACAACAAAAAAAATTCTCTTTAAAACGCATGGGCGGGACTGACGTTTTGACGTCACTTCCGGCCTGCAGAGCTATGGGGATGGGTGGGGGCCATCTTGCCCTCACTTGCATCCCCACACAGCAGGACACATGACCCGATCGCCTCCGCCGCTACCAACGGCTCCGGTAAGCGGCGGGAGGGGGCCCCGCCACCGATAACGTCGATCTTGCGGCGAATCCGCCACGGAGACCGCCGTTATCGTTGACCTTTTACTGAAGTGATGGATATCTCGGTTGTGGCAGCATCTGCTGCCGTTACCGAGATATCCATCTTTAAAAAAAGGACGTATATATACAGTGGGCAGGCGTTAAGTGGTTAAGGATAGTGACACTGCAGAATGTCTTGTTTTACTTTATCACACTTGACCTGATATGTTAGTTTTGTTCCCACATACATTGTCAAGCTTTCCTTGTCTTCCAGTCTTCTGTGCTCGGGTCTGGCTTTGGTGAGCTTGGAACATCAAAACTGACAAATTCCGCTGGTTCCCAAATATTGGAACAGCTGAAGAGTCCTGGATTGGGGCAGTTCTCTACCCAGAATTCTCAGCAAAGTGGCAGTAACGCAGCACCTTCCTCTTCCTGGGACATAAAGCCTTCAGCACCGCAGTCATCTGTCCTCAGTCAGTTCGGTAAGATCATCCTCCGCTTCGGTTGTCAGATTAGGCCCTTGTTTTAGGTAGCTCTCTAATAGTAAAATGAGTCCCGACCTACTGTAATATACCTTGGCTGCTACAGGGGCTGTGGTTTAGGTTTTTGCCTGCAGTTACTCTTCTGGAGTATCCTGGTACCCGGAATTCTGCTTGGGGCTTCTTCAGGTCTACATATTTTGTACTATGGACATTGTGTCAGAAAATTCTCTCATCAAGGGGTTAAATGTGTTCCCTGGGACTGATTCTTACTGTGGGGGGAGGGGACTAAGTGGGGGAGATGACTAATCAATGTCCCTATGTACAAGGGACACACCATCTGTCTCCTCTCCCTGACAGGACATGGATCTGTGTGTTTACACACAGAGATCCACATCCCTGGCTCTGTAAATGGCAATCATGGGTATAATGGTCACCACCGTTACGACCTTCCATCCATCCACGACAAGCTTATCTGACACACTACGACAATCCTGCATACACGATCCATATCATTTCCCATAATCAAGACGAGACTCAGCTCTGCACTTGGTTTCAAAGATATGAACACTTTAATGGTATTTTCTCAGCTTCTTATACAGTTTCAAGCATGTGACAGTAATCAAAGGGACAATGCCATCTCCACCCCCCTATTCACTCACTGAGGCTAATCCTCTAGCAGACATGTCGGCACCGCATCATCAATAGGCTTAACTCAGAGAGAATGACATTCCGGTAGATAATGACATCAAAACTACTGTCACACAATGATTTTCCCTTTTGAATAATACACAATCACAGATAATCTTCACACATATACAAGGAACCTCAATCACATTACCTAGACAGACTTACTGGCCCAGATTCATAAAGCGATTACGCCTGTCTAACTGGTGTTAGACATGAGTAATTTCAAATTTTGCGCGCCGTATCACTAGTTTGAATCCTCAAACCATGATACGGCGGCTTCGGGCTTCGATCCGAGAGGCTTACGTCTTCGTAAGCCTTCGGATCTACGCTGCGATATTTTTGGCGGCCGCTGGGAGGAGTTTGCGTCGTTTTGATGCGTCGGGATATGCAAATGTGTTTTTACGGCGATCCACGAAGATACGAGTGGTCTTCGCAATCGCTTACGTCTGGTTTTTTTTTACGTACTGTTAGACCAGCTTTTTGCTGGTCTAACGGTGCATAGCCCATGTTAAGTATGGCCGTCGTTCCCGCGTCGAATTAAATTTTTTTTTTTTTTTTTTTTTTTTTACGTAACTCGTTCGGGAATAGAAATGTCCGTAAACGACGCTACTCAAACAACGAATGACGTAACGACGTGATTTTGCGCAATGCACGGCGGGATATTTGCCAACGGAGCATGCGCAGTTCGATCGCCGCGGGAACGCGCCTATTTTAAATCCTTCACGCCCCCTACTCGCGTAGATGGATTGCGACGGGAGAAATACACTACGCCGCCGTCGTTTACTGGACAAAATCTACCTGGATTCCACGTAGAGCCAGGTAAAAAACGGCGGCGTAGTGTATTTCTGATACGCTACGAGAATCTAATTCTCTATGAATCTGGGCCGCTGTCTCTAAAGGGCTTGACACATTTGTGTACCATAGACAATGTATGGTCTAGGAGTAGATGCAATTAACACCTTTCGAAAGAATGAAATGTCTTTCACAAGCCGGGTCACTTAACATTTCAATAGTCGGAGCTAAGCATTGAATAAGCTTGTAATGTCCCTCTCCTGTGTAACAGGTGTCAATATGGACCCCTTGTAATATACCAGTCCTGCAATATGAATTATTATTAATGTCCCATCTTCTGCAATACATGATATAATTTCTTTGTCACCCTATGGCCCTAGTGGACATAAGGTGACCCTAGACATAGGAGAATCTCAGTCTGTCACGAGTCATTCCGTTACAGTGGGTACCTGGCGGACATTGCGGCCACCAGGCACGTGCATTGGCACCCTCGTGACGCGGCGCCCACATGACCGCGTCATTCATTCACACTGCGCCCACACGACCGTGTCATTCATTCACACTGCGCCCACACGACCGCGTCATTCATTCACACTGCGCCCACACGACCGCGTCATTCATTCACACTGCGCCCACACGACCGCGTCATTCATTCACACTGCGCCCACACGACCGCGTCATTCATTCACACTGCGCCCACACGACCGCGTCATTCATTCACATAGCTCTCTCTGTGTGACTGAACTGCATGTGAGCTAAAACTACTTGAGAAGGTGGGGGTTCCTCTCGCTTCCTGTTTTGGCTATGGGGCAGGAAGTTAGGCAAATCTTCCCAATGGGACAGAGATGGTGAAAAAAATAATCCTCCATTTACTTTATCCAAAACCAGAAGAAAAAAATTGCCTTTAGTTCTACTTTAAAATGAAAGAAAGGTTGTGCTTATATAGGCTAGCCAGAACACAGTGATGTATTGATTTCCAAGCACATATCTGAATTTTGTGTAGAGACCTCAATTTCTGAGTGTTCTGGCTGAATGTTTTCATCTAAATGAGTTCTTGTATTAGAGAAGTTGCCAGTCCCTGGCAGAAAAAAACCTTTGATTTTGCAGCTTGGCTTTATTTTCAACTATGTGTCGATCATTGTTGGTGTGATAAGAGGAAAGCTTTTCTTAGCGTTTAGTGCAGTTTTTCATACTCTGTTTAAAGCCCAAAATAAAATATTGTGTTGAAAAAAAATATATTTACCGTGTTACGCTGAAAATAATCCCGGGTCTTATATAAATTTTGGCAATAAAAGACACAGTAGGGCTTATTTTCAGGGTAGGTCTTATCATGTAATGTGATGTCTTCTCTTCCCCTCTCTCTTCCTGCCTGACAGTGTGAACCGAGTTAAAATGCTTGTAAAATCCTACAGTCCACTCTATTACAGTATTAAATAATGTACAATGTGTGTTTCTGTAATTGTACCAAATACCTTTGTTATAGCTCCACTCTGCGCTTCTGTGACACGCTGGAGCTCTCTTCCCCGCAATTGCATTACAGAAATGCACACATTGTACATGATAGTGGGTTATAGGATTTTACAAGCATTTTAAACCAAGGCTTATTTTCGGGATTTGGGCTTATATTGCAGCCCTTCTGGAAAATAACATTAGGTCTTATTTTTGGGTTAGGCCTTTCGGACAAACACTGTATATATCTAGTTATTGCTGCAATACTCGCCTGGTTTTCAGTATGTTCCCTGCAGAGAGTTCAATTAGGGCTGGGGAAAAAATTGATTTAAATCGAGTTGCGAGTGTAAATCGATTCAGATTTTGACCAAATCAATTTGTTTTTTGATTTCTTTTTTTATTTTATAGGACCGGTGATCTGCCTATCTGGTTCCGCTTAACAAGCTGGTTCCATTAAGGACTGTGCAGGCGCAATCTGATCTGGCGGTTTGGTTCTGGCTAAAGAGCTGGTTCTGTGCAGGCACAATCCTTGCTGAGGTAAATCTCCGAACCTCGGCCGGCATCCAGGGCGACGTGGAATTTGAGGAAAGTGGCCAGTCGGCCTCACGTCCTCGCTTCGCTCGGCCTCCTGGCTCTTTTTTTAACATCCTCCAATCCACGGAGATGTTAAAGAATGAGCCTAGATGCTGGCCGAGGTTTGGAGATTTCCGTCGGCAGGGATTGCGCCTGCGCAGTCCTTGAAGGAACCAGCTCGTTGGGGGAACAATACAGACAAGTCACCGGCACTCTGCAGACTAGGCCGAAACCACGGCCTCGCCTAAAAAATCCTGCTCGCCGTGATCCTGGGAAAAGGCCGCGAGGCCGGACACGGCTCGCACCCTTTTTCCAGGATTGCGGTGAGCTGCGGGAAGGATTTTTCAGACGAGGCTTCGGCCTAGTTTGCTGCCTTCTTCCAAGATCGCGGCAGACTAGGCCGAAGCCGCGGCCTCGCCTAAAAACCTAGGACCGCCCCGGTGTCCATCAGGAAAAAAAAATGGATTCGGAATCGTGAATCAAATAAAAAAAAATTGGGCCACAATCGCCAAGCTCCAAGTTCAATAGCTGCCCCCCCCCCCCCCCCACCTTAGGCTGAATGGCGCATAGCCTTACTCTGCTCTAAATCTGTGCACAGTAGGTCATGGCTTAACCACTTGTAGTCTTCTGTGTACAAGTGGTAGCCATCAGGCAGCATGCCCAGTGCTGGTAGTCCACATATGTGCACGCTAGACTTTTGCTTACAGGACACCCATGTATCACAATCTGGGAGAAGATTGGAGCTTGTTGGGTTGAATAGTTGGGAATTTTTCATTCAAAGATTAAATTAGGCTTTAGCAGCTGACCTGGCTGAAACCGTTCAAACAGTGCTGAAGTGCAGACACCTTGTTTTTCATATTGATCCAAGTGCCCAAAGCAGTTATTTCTGGAACTTTATCCTAAGCACACTCTTTCCAGGCTTTCTAATCTGTTTACCCCCACCCCCCTTTTTTATGTAGATTTCAAATCCCAACCGGAGCCCTCACCTGTGCTCAGCCAGCTCGCCCAGCGACAGCAGCAGCAGCAGCACCAGATGCAGCCAGTGCCTGTACCGCCTCCCGGACTGGAGACCTTCTCTTCACAGGTGAAGCTACGCGAGACGTCTCCGGTGGACAGCTCTACCTCTGTGGGCAAAATGCTGCAGCTGCCCAGTCTGTCACTGGACTCCCAGGCCATGTCCGCCCAGCAGACCCAGCAGCAGAAACACATCAAACCGCAGAAACGGAGGATACCTCCTACTTCAAAGGTCAGTAACCCAGAGAAACCCCCCTTCCTTCGCTGTGGTCAGTGTGTTGTATCCGAGTCACTTTGCTAAATGGTCCTTTGGCCTTGGCAACCAGAATTGTAGCTTTTAATGGACACATCTCGTTGTTGTTGTTTTTTTTTTTTCTACCCTGGTTTTAAGAAAAAGTGAGTCCAGAACACAATGATGTTTTATTTCCAAGCACATATCTGAACCTTGTGTGTTGAAAACAATAGCACTGAGTGCTCTGGATTTGTAATTACTGCCTGCACATTAAGTGAACCTGAAAAGTACACCCCAATTACAGAAATTACTGTGAGAGTGTCATAATGTACTAGTATGCATTCTATACTAGCACATTACAAAAAAACTTACCTGTAAGACAAAGCCATGCAGTGGTGTGCTCTCACAACTGACAGGGCTTCCATCTTTACTCAGTCTTCCTTCCGGGTTCGTGGACTCCGTTTGGTTTAGCCGCGATCACGGCATTCTCAAGTATGCCGTCCATTGAGAGCGCAGTGTGCATGTATCGTGATGGTTTACTACTATTTTAACTCTTGAGATGCATGCAAAAGGTATTGGAAACCTACTGCTAAGAATTTCTTCTCTTAAAGGGGTTTGTAAACCCTTGAGGTTTTTCACCTTAATGCATTAAGGTGAAAAACCTCCTGTGATGCAGCTGCCCCCGGGTCCCCCCTTTACTTACCTGGACCCGGTCTTTCCCGCAGCGGGGACGAGCACACCAGCTCCAGCTAGTGTCTTGTGTACTGATTGGATAGATTGATAGCAGTGCAGCCATTGACTACCGCTGTTGTCAATCAAATCCAATGACGCAGGGGCCCTGCTGTCTGGGTCCATAAACACAGCAGCAAGACACGGGAGCACACCCACACGAGTGCCCTGAGGGAGAGCAGCTCCAGGAACCCCAGAAGAGGAGGATCAGGGCCACTCTGTGCAAAACAAACTACACACAGGAGGCAAGTGTAAAAAAAAATGTTTTGATGTTTGTGGTTTTTTTTTAGCAACCTTTTAGTTCCCCTTTCAGCCGGGTACACACTATAAGAAAGTCGAGTGAACGTTCCGCCGGTTTCACAGCAAATCGAAACCGAGGATAGAAATAATGTACAATGAAGACTTTTTTTCGTTTTATTGTTTCTGATCATGATCAGTCTTTCGTAGCTGATATTTCTTATCCGAAAACGGCACACATTAAACCAAAATTTCTGTTTTGTTCACATACGAGAGAAATTGGTTTTTCCCTTCTGAAATATTCGTTCGGAAGGCTGGAATCGGCTGTTGAAGGTTGTGTACAGACGATCAGAAAATCATACAAGCGAAAATGTTGGCCAGATCTTCTTATACTGTATACGAGCCATTAGCCTTGCTATAATACTGCTTGTTTCAGGTGATTAAAGGTCACTTCACTTCACCTTCTTTATTTATTTTATTTTTATTGTTTTGGTAGATTCCTGCGTCTGCAGTAGAGATGCCAGGATCGGCTGATGTCACTGGATTGAACGTGCAATTTGGAGCCCTGGAATTTGGTTCAGAGCCCTCTTTACCAGAGTTTGGTTCAAACACAAGTCCTGACAATGGAAACCAGACACCCAGTAACTTGTATTCCAAAACAATAAGGTAAAAGCTTTCATTTTATTTAGAGGGAGAACATCTTGTTTGTGGATGCTTGCCCCCCCCCCTTCCCTGCGGATGTATACAGAAATGGGAGATTAAAACAGTTGTCCTTCAAAGGCGTTGATTCTGTATTCAGATACTGACGTCTGTTTTGCAGTGACTCTCTGAACACCTCGCTGCCAATATCCAGTACTGTGCAGGAGCCAAGCTATACGGCATCTGTCATCACCACTTCTAGCCACAACAACTCCTCGCAGAGTGCCAGTCCAGTCACCATCTCCTCATCTTCCTCCTACGACCAGACGTCTGTGCACAGCAGAATAGGTTACCAAAGCTCCATGACAGCCACCGAAGTGGTCCCAGTCACGGTGAGTCCAGGGTGCACTCTTTGAACATGTGAAGAAATCGGTGTCAGCATATTAAGGGGGGAAAAAAAAAAGCCCCTATTGCTTACAGCAACCAATCAGATTTTCCAGTTTTGAATGCCTCTGGATACCCCCATAGTGAGGCTATATTAATCCACATTACCTTTGATGGCTGCTAACCAAAAATGTTGAGGCTTCTAGTTGTCGAAGCTGGCGCTCTCTCTGGTCCTCACTAACGATGGGGAAATCGGAGGGCTTCTCAACCATGCATTCACTATGCCAGCTATGATCACATGCAGGTTGAAGGCTTCATTTTGGGGGAAAATTAATGGTTTCAGCTTGCAAAGGCCACTGCAGCAATAAAAATCGCAGATCGCCGCCATTAGTAGTAAAAAAAATAAAAGAAAAATCATAATTCTGTTCCCCATTTTGTAGGCGCTATAACTTTGGCGCAAACCAGACGCTTATTGCGATTTTTTTTTTTTTTTTTTTTTTTTACAGAAATGCGTCAAAATACGTATCGGTCTTAACTGAGGGGAAAAAAAATGGGATATTTATTATCGCAACAAGTAAAAAATATATATATTTTTTTAAATTGTCGCTCTTTTTTTGTTTATAGCGCAAAAAATAAAAACTGAAGAGGTGATCAAATACCACCAACAGAAAGCTCTATTTGTGGGGAAAAAAGAACGTCAATTTTGTTTAGGAGTCACGTCGCACGACCGCGCAAATGTCAGTTAAAGCGACGCAGTGCCGTAAGCTGAAATTTCACCTGGGCACGAAGGGGGTTTATGTGCCCAGTAAGCAAGTGGTTAAAGCAGATTTAGCACATTGATTGTGCTGTGTAATCTGCCCCCCTCTAAACTGTAAAAAAAAAAAACTCCCTGAACCTGACGCTTTGTGTATCCCCATCTCTGTACCGACCACGATAACCAGGGCTGCTTAGCCCTGACCACCGTGGTCAGTTTGTGTCATCTGCAGCCCTGCTCTCCTCTCTATTCCCCTCCTTCCTGCCTGTCGGCTCCCTTTCTGTCCCCCCCACCATCCCTGGGGTTCCAGAAAAAGTCTCTAAACGCAACGGCCTATAAACGACTGTAGACGACCCTGTGTACATGTACTGATAAGATAACATAGAGGAGAGTTCAGGAGCAGTTGAAAAAAATGCCTAACTTCTCCTAAACATCCGTTTACCAGCAACAGTGTACATGAGGCCTTAGAGCTGGTTCACACTGAGGCGACTCAGCTGCCTGACAAGTCGCGTCCTGTTCTATTCAATAGAACCATTCTAATAGGCGCGACGCAAGTCGCTCCAACTTAGAAAAAGGTTCTTGTATGGCTTTGGGGGCGACTTGTATTGACTTCTATACAGAAGTCATTTTGCGAGTCACCTCTGAAGTCGTCTTCAGGACGCTTTGCCGAGTCGCCTCCAAAGTCGTGCCGCCACGATGTGAATGGGCTCTTAGTAAAAAAAAAAAAAAACGTTTCTAAAATGTCACTGCCAGCCCCTCTAATATAGTTCGGCATAGCACACTGTATAAGTATTTTAAAAATAAACATTGTTAATACAGTTTTAGCACGATCTTAATACCGGTCACGTGACTCTCGGACAGTTTCTATGGCTACTGCAGGAGGGGCTGTGCGGCCATGTGATCTCCCCGGCTGACACCAGAAGGGGATCTCGGCCCCTCCTGCAGTAGCCATATATTGGATGTATACATGAAACAAGAAAAGCTGTTCCAGGTGAGTGAGTCTCTGGTTAATCCCCACACACACTAGTCAGGTGCTAGTGCAGCTCGCATGCTGTGTGACATGAAGAGATAATTCTGGACAGCTGCACTTCCAAAATTCCTTTTATTGAAGTTTTACATGACAAGTGGTTGACAGATGGAGCAGGAGACAAAGAGGTAGTTGCATTTCACTCAAATGTTAGTGCTTGGTCATTACCTAACATTTTGCGTTAAACGCATCTACCTCTTTGTCCCCTGCTCCATCTGTCAACCACTTGTCATATGAAACTTCAATTAAATGATTTTTGGAAGTGCAGCGGTCCGGAATTATTTCTTTATTGGATGTATACAGCTGCTGCGAGTCATGTGACCAGCCTGAAGAGCGTCCTAAATGGGTATTTACAATGCTCATTTTTATAATTGCCTAGAATGTGCTATGCCAGGCTCTAACGGAGGGGCTGGCAGTGATTTTCAAATGTGGGTTACCAAACCCTTTAAGATGTTTAAAAATAAAGTTTTACCATTTTGACCACTTGTCAGTCTAAAAAAACAAAACTCAGTAGGGTTGTTAGTTAAATTGTGTACTAAATTAAATTCTTATGTCAAGTTAATCAATGCATAATGCCACTGCTACGTTTGTACCTGAGCATCTGGGTTTCATTGACCTCTGGTCACAAATAGGGTTACAGAGCAACTTTTTAATGGCGCATGATTTAATGCTTTTTGTTTCTCTGTCTCTAGAATGGACACAATGGAATTCGGGCACAAGTGTCTTTGAACAGTAAGTATGCAATATATATCAGCTGTGTTCATTTCACCACTTCTGTTTGTACTGGCGCTGATTGACCAGTGCAGGCTTGTTATATCTGTGGCGTGCTTCACAGATCCCCCCCCCCCCCCTCACCAAAAGCTTGTGAAAAAGGATCTGGTACAAGACGATGATGATGTAATCCAAGCACATATCTTAATTATTGTGCAGACAACCATACACACTGAGTCTTATGCCAATCCCAGGCGCTCATATTCCTCTGTAAACTGCAACTGTTACATAATCTCTATAGCAGAGCTGGCACTCATCAGCCCTGATCCTGCCAGACTTTTACAAGATTCCAATTTATGTAAGGGGGGGCCAGATGTCTTGTATGTGAGCACTTACGTTCTATAAACTTTTTTTTTTTTTTTTTTTATGGGTGTCTATGAAATGGTTACTGTATTGTGTAGCGCCATCACTTTTCTTGTAAAGCCCAGTAGGCTGGAGTATTCAATGCTTCATTGCTGTCTGCTTGACCAAAAGGTCCATTCCATGCCTTGAAATGTTGAATATTGCTTCTACTAATGACATAAAAGGCATAATTCACCTTTACCTTAAAAAAAAAAAAAAAGGCCAGACTGCTTCCCATTCCACTATTTCTAGGTAGATTTGTGAGATAATTTAACAGGCTTATGGATTTTGCAAGAAAGGCCCCTCCCTTCCCAGTAGAGGCCCATTCCACCAAGGAGGGTCCGTGTTTTCTGTGCTATTCAGCATTCAACTTTTCTTGTTCCATGTTTGTAAGGCTGCGATTCAGTCTTCTCCTCACATTTCTCATTACTATCAGTTTCATGTTTATGAATCTGCAGACCCAAGTTTTGCAGGTGGCTTTGTGTACTTGCTTTGTACTGGAGTTTTCCCCCTCATCTGGTTGGGGATTTTGGGTTTGTTGTCCTTGTTGCTGTATTGCTTCCCCATCATGTTCATTGCTTGGGACATCCCAAGTAGTCATGATTAACCACTTAACCCCCAGACCATATTGCTGCCCAATGACCAAAGCACTTTTTGCGATGCGGCACTGCGTCGCTTTACGGCCGGATTCACACCTATGCGAATTGGTTGCGGCTTAAACCGCATCTAATACGCAGAACATTGCTAAATACATTGTTTTCAATGAGGCTGGTTCACATATGTGCGATGCATTCGCACTGCGCATTGCAGAAAACGTGTGCGAATTTTATGCCTTGCGGTGCGGCTCAGGTGCGAATTCAGTCCCATTATCTTCTATGGGTACGCAGCTGATTCGCAGATGTGTTCATTTCTCTTCAGGAATTTCTCTCATTCAGCTCAATACACTTCTCCCCCACTCTCCTCTCACCCGTAACTTCTCCCAGGTCTCCAAATTCGCAGCTAAAATGTTGCTAATCTGCTGAACACTTCCCTTATCTATCTGCAGAGATTACAGAGCTGAAATTTGCACCGCACAAGTGTGATTCCGGCCTGACTGACAATTGCGCAGTCGTGCGACGTGGCTCCCAAACAAAATTGGCGTCTTTTTTTTTTTTTTCACAAATGGAGCTTTCTTTTGGTGGTATTTGATCACCTCTGCGTTTTTTAGTTTTTGCGCTATAAACAAAAATACAGCAACTATTTTGAAATAAAAATCAATATTTCTTTCTCGTACATCACGGGACACAGAGCGGCATATTCATTACTATATGGGTTATATGGAGTACCTTCAGGTGTGGACACTGGCAATCTCAAACAGGAAGTCCCCTCCCTATATAACCCCCTCCCCTAGAGGGAGTCCCTCAGTTTTTTCGCCAGTGTCTTAGGTGTTGGTCACGGAATAGCTTGGCTCCACATCCTTGGGATTAAGGGCGGGCTAACCGGATCTGTCCAAGGAGCCTCAGTGCCAAAGTGGACAGTACCCGGGCCCCAAACCGTGGGGTTTTGCCTATAATGCTCCTCTTTGGAGGGCTGGACCCTGGGCCCAGGACTTGGAGTTTGTAAAAACCATAAGTGCCTGTTTGCCAGGGTGCTATATAGGTCCAGGACAGTGGGTACCTTCATAGGACCCCAGGGCCTGAAGGTCTACTACGCTACCCACGGAGATGGGAGAAGATTGGATCGTTTTGCTGGACAAACATCCTGCAGCATGGAGCAGGTAAGGGGGAGCCTGCGGGACTTGGTTCGACAGCAGGCTCTCCGGGGTAACCTAAAAGGGGGGATAGCCTAAGTATGCTCTGCATTGGCAACCTTGCTCACTATGTCTGAGAAAGACAGGATGACCCCTTTTTTCCCCCATCACTAGGTTCCCCTGTCTAAGAATGTGTTGCTAGCTAACCTGCTGCTTTCTTCCTAGGACTAGTAAGGATCCCTATGGGGCCTTTTGGAGAGTCCTACCTGGCCGGGGGTTTGAATCTGCCGCCTGATACTGCAGTCCTGGGTCTCCAGCAGCGCGGCTCCTCCATGTTCCTCCTGTTCCGGCATACGCGCGTGCGCGCGCACGTCTTATAGACGTTTTTCGCGCCGTTCAGAGAGGAGGGCGGGGGGGGGCGTGCCTGCGGCGTCATACAGGGGCGCGCCTTGTGCTGTTATAGATCAGCAGGCATTGTCAGTGCTCAGTCTGAGGCTGATTTCAGAAGGAGAGGACGCAGAGCGGCAGAACAGTGACTCCCGGTGGCGGAAGAGGGGTAGTACATGCTGGACTGTGTTCCAATGCCTTTTTTGTTAAGCCAAGAAATTCCCCTTTTTGCAGCAGGTTGGAGGCTGGCAAACTAAGTTTGGGGTCACTGTATGTTAAAAAAAAAAAAAAAATATATATAATATATATTAAAAAAAAAAAAAAAAAAAAACATACGGGGCCCCATCAGTTTTTGGGCATTAGTGATCTATTGTCCCCTAAGCTCTGGTTTTGTACTCCTGGCCACTACACTCGATTTTGTATTATGGCTTCCAAAGGTTCGGGGTCAAAGGGTACAAAAAAGACCAAAAAACAAAGGGGTTCCCCCTCTGATTCTGATGATATGCCGATACTTTCCCCGCAACTTATTAACATAAAGGGCGCCTTGGATGAGCCATTAGGGGGATCTGGTGCGGAGGCTGGCCCAGATCAGCCCAGCCCTGTGTTCATCACAGAGGAGATGCTAGCCGTATCCCTAGGGGGGCTAGAAGAGAGAATAGCAGCATTGATCGCTAGAGCTATTCCTGGTAAGAAACGGGTTAGATCCCCATCACCAAGAGGTGTATCCTCAGATGCTGAGATTCTCTCTCCGGAGGAATTGGAATCACAGGAGGATCAACTAGACCTGAACCAGGAGGGTTCAGGGATTGAGGGATCTGCCTCTGAGGAACCATTTTCAGACTCCCAGACAGAGACTGTGGGTACAGTCTTTGACGGACATGGTCCGCTCGGCATTTAGTTTACCATTGCCAGAGCCTCAGGTTCCTCCGGTATCCTCTCTGGGCTCTTTGAAAGCTCCGTTAAGCAACGCAGTTTTTCCGGTCCATCCTCTCTTGGAGGAATTGATCTTTCGGGATTGGGTACGGCCGGACAGGATTTTTCTGCCACCGAAAAGATTTGCGGTCATTTACCCCATGGAGGAAAAATTCTCCAAGAGGTGGAGGCTCCCAGTAGTGGATGCAGCCATCTCATGTGTGAATAAATCACTAACTTGCCCGGTGGAAAACAAACATATGTTTAAAGATCCGGTTGATAAACGGTTAGAGACACTTTTAAAAGCATCCTTTGCTACGGCAGGAGCAGTGGTACAGCCAGCTGTGGCTGCAATTGGAGTTTGTCAGGCGTTAAAAGACCAGACAAAAGAAATGTTAAAGGGCATGCCTACCCAACAAGCAGAAGAGTTTTCTGACATTCCCAGAGCTCTGTGTTTTGCTGTAGATGCTATAAAAGATTCCATCCAGCAGGCCTCTCGTTTATCACTATTTTTGGTGCACATGAGAAGGCTCTTATGGTTGAAGAACTGGGCGGCGGAGCCCCCATGCAAAAAGCTTCTGGCAGGGTTTCCCTTCCATGGAGGACGACTCTTCGGAGAGGATCTGGATAAATATATTCAGACTATTTCAAGTGGCAAGAGTACCCTTTTACCGGTCAAAAAGACATTCCGGGGTCCTACATTTAAAAGGCAGCTCTTTCCTGTCTCGGGGCCCTCAAATTCCAGGCAGTATCGACGGCCGCCTGCACGATCCAACGTTAACAGATCGCAGGGACAGGCCCCTGGGGGTAAGAGGCCATGGTATCGCAAGCCGACAAAGACAGCCCCTAAGTCTGCCTTATGAAGGGGCGCCCCCACTCTCGCGGGTGGGGGGAAGGCTTCGTTTCTTCTCAGAAGTTTGGGAAGCCAAGATCCCCGACAAATGGGTCCGGGCATCTGTAACCACAGGCTACAGACTGGAGTTTCTAAGGTGTCCTCCGCCTCATTTTCAAGAATCAAGGCTACCAAAGGATCCAGCAAAGAAGGCCTCATTGCTGGCAGCTTTGGATCACCTGCTTTGCCAGGACGTAATAATAGAGGTGCCAGCCCAAGAGCAAGGGCTAGGTTTCTATTCCAATCTCTTTGTCATACCAAAGCCCAACGGCGATGTCAGGCCAATCTTGGACCTAAAGAGGTTAAACAGTTACCTAAGGGTTCGTTCCTTCCGGATGGAATCCATCCGGTCAGCAGCCGCCGCGCTTCAGAGGGACGATTTTCTGGCCTCCATAGACATAAAGGATGCTTACCTTCATGTACCAATCTTTCAGTCGCATCAAAGATTTTTACGCTTCGCGGTGGGGCAGCGACACTTCCAATTCAGGGCGCTCCCCTTCGGGCTGGCCACGGCCCCCCGGGTATTCACGAAGATCCTAGCCCCAGTTCTGGCCAATTTAAGGATCCAAGGGGTCACAGTCCTAGCATACTTGGACGACCTTTTAATCATAGATCACTCGCGGCCGGGTCTGCAACAGGCAGTAAACCTCACGGTTCGGTACCTCGAAGGATTCGGCTGGGTCCTAAACCGGGGAAAGTCAGCGTTCCAGCCTACAAAGCAGTTGGAATACCTCGGCATGAGGTTAGACACAGAACAGCAAAGGGTGTTCCTGCCCCTTGTAAAGGTCGAGGCTATCAAGGGGTTGCTTCAGTTGGTTCTAAACAAGAAAAAACCAACTATTCGCCTGTGTATGCGAGTACTAGGCAAGCTAGTAGCCACGTTCGAGGCAGTACCATACGCTCAGATCCACACTCGCGTCCTACAGGCAGCCATTCTAGCAGCCTGGGGCAAGAGGGCACATGCCTTAGAGTCCCCTTTGACGCTATCATCAAGGGTCCGACGAAGCCTGGCCTGGTGGTTGAACCCCCAGAATCTTCTAAAGGGAAAATCCTTCAGCCCTGTTGTCTGGAAGGTAGTTACCACAGACGCCAGCCTGGCAGGCTGGGGGGCGGTCTTCGAGGGGTTCTCTCGCCAGGGAACTTGGGTGAAAGCAGAGAGGCAGCTCCCCATCAATATCTTGGAGATCAGAGCTGCTCGCCTAGCCCTTCTGGCATGGACCTCCAGATTAAAGGGGTTCCCGGTGAGAATCCAGTCAGACAATGCCACGGCGGTGGCATACATAAACCACCAAAGGGGGAACCAGGAGTCAGGCTGCTCAGAGGGAGGTGAGCTTGATTTTTCAGTGGGCAGAGGTTCATGTACCCTGCATTTCGGCGATATTCATTCCCGGAGTGGACAACCTGCAGGCAGACTTCTTAAGTCGCCAGAGTCTGTTGCCAGGGGAGTGGTCTCTGCATCCCCAGGTCTTTCAGACAATCTGCCAGAGGTGGGGAATGCCGGACGTAGATATAATGGCATCCAGGTTCAACAAGAAACTAGACAGGTTCGTGTCTCGAGCGAGGGATCCTATGGCCTGCGGAACCGATGCGTTGGTTTGCCCTTGGCATCAATTCAAACTTCTATATGCATTCCCTCCGCTACAGTTACTCCCTCGCCTGTTGCGCAGGATCAGAGTGGAGCACAAGCCAGTCATTCTAGTAGCTCCGGCTTGGCCCCGGAGGACTTGGTACTCACTAGTCCTGAAGATGGCAGTGGGAGACCCTTGGACTCTTCCTCTACAACCAGACCTACTCTCACAAGGCCCGATCCTCCACCCTACATTACAGCGTCTAAATTTGACGGCCTGGAGGCTGAATCCCTGATTCTCAGGGGTAGAGGTCTGTCTAGGCAGGTAATTCCTACCCTGATTAGGGCTAGAAAGCCGGTCTCCAGGGTGATTTATTACAGGGTGTGGAGGAACTACGTAGGCTGGTGTGAATCCAAAAGATGGAATTCCCGCAAATATACTATTGATAGGGTGTTAAGTTTTCTCCAGCTAGGAGTGGATAAAGGCCTGGCACTAAGCACAATCAAGGGACAGATCTCAGCTCTGTCAGTGTGGTTTCAGAGGCCGCTGGCCACCCACTCGCTGGTAAAGACCTTCTTACAGGGGGTCTTGTGTATTAATCCTCCTGTCAAGTCACCAATTTGTCCATGGGACTTAAATCTTGTCCTGTCCACTCTGCAGAAACAACCCTTTGAGCCGTTGGCTGAGATTCCTTTAGTCTTACTGACAAGAAAGTTGGTTTTCTTGGTCGCCATAATTTCGGCCAGGAGAGTGTCAGAATTAGCAGCCTTATCGTGTAAGGAACCATATCTCGTTCTGCATAAGGACAGGGCAGTTCTCCGGCCCCATCCTTCCTTTCTACCAAAGGTTATATCCAAATTTCACTTGAACCAGGATTTGGTACTTCCATCCTTCTTTCCAAAACCCACATCTAGAAAGGAGGGGTTGTTGCATACCTTGGATATTGTCCGGGCCATGAAGGCCTATCTTAAAGCTACAGAAAAGATCCGGAAGACAGATGTGTTATTCGTTCTACCAGATGGCCCCAAGAAGGGGCAGGCAGCTACAAGATCCACCATCTCGAGATGGATTAGACAATTAATCATTCAAGCCTATGGTTTGAAGAGGTTGCCTCCTCCTTTGTCGGTAAAGGCCCATTCTACCAGGGCCATGGGCGCCTCCTGGGCAGCACACCATCAGATCTCTATGGCTCAGATATGCAAGGCGGCGACGTGGTCATCAGTCCACACGTTTACAAAGTTTTATCAACTAGACGTGAGAAGGAATGCGGATTCTGCCTTTGGACAGGCAGTACTACAGGCTGCAGTTTAAGATCCTCGGGATCAGAAGCACCCTTGGTTGTAAAGAAAAAAAAAAAAAAAAAGTTTTTTCTTGACTAAGTTGGATTTATTATTATTATTTGAGTATACCTCTAAATTGAATCCTTCTTTGGAAAATGTCTCCCTCCCCTCATTAAAGCATTGCTTTCGGACATCCCATATAGTAATGAATATGCCGCTCTGTGTCCCGTGATGTACGAGAAAGAAAAAGGGATTTTTAAATACAGCTTACCTGTAAAATCCTTTTCTTGGAGTACATCACGGGACACAGAGCTCCCACCCCTCTTTTGGGTGACCATTTTGGGAGGCATACTGCTTGCTACAAAACTGAGGGACTCCCTCTAGGGGAGGGGGTTATATAGGGAGGGGACTTCCTGTTTGAGATTGCCAGTGTCCACACCTGAAGGTACTCCATATAACCCATATAGTAATGAATATGCCGCTCTGTGTCCCGTGATGTACTCCAAGAAAAGGATTTTACAGGTAAGCTGTATTTAAAAATCCCTTTTTTTTACTTTTTTCTATAATAAATATCCCCCCAAAATATATCAGTTTAGGCCGATACGTATTCTTTACGGTAGTTTTATGGCATTTTTTATTTATTTTTTACTAGTAATGGTGGCGATCAGAGATTTATTTATTTTTTCGGTACTGCGACATTATGGGGGACACTTAGGGCACTTTTGACAAATTTTTGGGACCATTGCCATTTTTATAGCGATCAGTGCTATAAAAATGCATTTGATTACTATAAAAATGCCACTGGCAGTGAAGAGGTTAACAATAGGGGGCGGGGAAAGGGTTAAGTATGTCCCTGGGTGTGTTCTAACTGTATGGGGGGGGGGTGGCCTCACTAGGGGAAATCACTGATCTTCTGTTCATACATTGTATGAACAGAAGATCAGCGTTTCTCTCCCTGACAGGACCGGGAGCTGTGTGTTTACACACACACACACAGCTCCCGGTCCTCACTCTGTATCGAGCAATCGCGGGCACAGGACTCGGGGGCAAGCGGGGGGCGCGCGCGCCCCTAGTGGCCGCCGCGAGAGCCGACGTATAGCTACGGGCTCTCGCGCAGGGGAGCCAACCTGCCGCTTTATAGCTGCAGCGGCTGGTCGGCAACAAGTTAACTCTGTGTGTTCTGTTATGTACGATTAAAAAAAAAGGTAGTATTTTTTGGACTAACTGTAAAGTCCTTTTCCTGGAGTACATCAGATGACAGAAATAGTCCTCCCCTTTTGCTTGCTACAGAACGGAGTCTTGAATGATCTGGAAGGGGTGTTATGCCTGAGTTGGCGATTCCTGACTTTTGTTTAAATAATGCAAATTTTTTTGCATAAAAAAAAAAATGCATTCATTATTTTTTTTACTCTTCAGCCTTTAAAGCATTGCACTTGCAATCAGCAGATCGCGGTTGTAATGCCAGGATCTTGCAGGCTGTCGGCTGTCTGCCCGTACCCCCCCATACAGGCAATTGCTGAACTGCAGGAAGAATTGGTAAAATACAAGAGCGCTCACCAGCAGCCTCACAGATCATTAACAAAATGTGCACGCTGTTATCAATTTGTGACGAGTGTGGGGAGAAGATCCCGCCTCGCTGTCACAGGGAAGGGAGCTATTAAATGAAATGTGTTACCATGCTGGTCAGGAGAGAGATTTACCATGCATTAGCACTGACTTTCTATGGAGGAATGAAAGCAATTCAGACTGATCACAAGCTAGCAGTGTTTGGATAGGGTAAAAGCTTGTGGAGGTTTTTATTTTTATTTTCTATTGCTCTTTATTGGTATGGTATTGTGGGGGAGATTTTCCTTCACTTCCTGTTTAAGAAACTAGTTGAGAGGATGTTGCTCCAAAGCGATTTGAATCCCCTTTTAGACACGTGTCCCCTATAAATACTTATAATCCTACAAGTCTTGTTTTAAAAAGTGTGCATGATCGTTTTGTTTTTTTCAACCCGGTGTCATCCACTAAAATCTTAAGTCTGACAGTCTCTCCTCTGTACACAGCCACACCTTCCGTCCCGTCGGCGAAGTCTGAGAATTCCCAGAGCCTGACGTCTGTAGGGGTTCTGTCCAGTACACCCTCCACCACATCATCTCTCCTTCCTCCCGTATCTCAGCACACGTCAGCTGTGTCGCTGTCCAACTTGCCGCAGCCCAGTGACCTCTCAAATAGCTCCCTTTCACAGCTAAACAGGTAAGTGCATTTTATAAAAAATTTGGTGGAAAAGCAACAGAGAATGTTTCAGGGTTGTTAAGAGGGTAGGGCTTCGGGGTCTGTGAGAGGGCAGGACAATTTATACAACCCAACTATATATGGGCCTAGGGCCCACCTAACCAGTCCATTCAATATAGATATTATCCTAAATGCTTAAAGAAAGATGGCTAAACAGTTCATCCAATAAGAACTGTTAGAAAATTATTTTTGGACATTTGAGCGGACCTTACCGGTACCAGAAAGTAACACTAAATAAATCTATTTTTTGTAAAACTATATAATGTTACACAATGAATACAAATATATAGACTAAAACAAGAGAAAATCAAGCTCTCATTTGTATAACCACAGAGATATAAAGTATGTATAGCTTCCCTATTGCTGCCGAGTTAAATAAGGTCAACGTTTCGCTGTCACGTCTTCAGGACCTATTTCCATTGACTGCAAGCAAAGGGATTCCCCCCCTTTCTTTTTCTTTATAATATATATATTTATATATTTTATATAATATATTTCTTTATTTTATATTTACATTGTGTTTTAGATTTGGATTTTTATTGCTGTCACAAGGAATGTAAACATCCCTTGTGACAGTAATAGGTGGTGACAGGTACTCTGTATGGAGGGATCAGGGTTCTAAAAGACCTCAAATCCCTCCTTGGCACTTCATTTTTTAGATCGCCAAAAACTGATTCTGAATACTGTTTGTTTTTTGTTTTTTTAAACTGGTGCCATTGGCAGCCAAGTAACCCGCAAATGATGTCGCTTCTGTGTTTACATACAGAAGACTGGAACAAAGCCAATTACGGCTTTGTGCCAGTCTGTGTCTCTAGATGCCGGAAGAGGCGGATTGGGTCTCCCGGTGGGACGGGAGGCCCGGTAAGAGCGGCGCAAGGCAGCAGGAGGGGTAATGTGCTTTTAGCCGCTTCGGTTGTTATCCCTGAAAAGCCGACCGCCCGCTCTAAAACACAGTACCTGCAGCTGCGGGCATCATCCTGGTGAACCCCTAAAGCCGAGGCCGCGTACGCTCAGCGCCAAGGGGTTAACAGCTATATGCTCAGAGCGTTCTCCCTGGAGGGGCGGGTTTAAGTTTGGATGACGTCACCCGGAAATCGATTTTTCCAGTCGCATGCATCGATGCCGTATCGGGGACACCCCAATCGCGATGCATTTCCGGTAAATAGTACCGGTAAAGTCCGCTCAAATGCCCAAAAACGTTCTCCTAAATGCATCAACCATAGCCATGAATCCCCAAGCTGGCTACACACCCTCGTTTAGATCTGTTAAAGCAAACATGACTGGCCAAACCAGTCCATTGAAACTGTATTCAGTCTTGCCATCAGACTACAATGTATGGTGGATTTTATTGATCTGGTGGATGAAATCTGAAGCAAGAAAAACATGCATTTGTCTCAATGCTACAGCCTCTGTGCATGCAGGATGTCCATTATACCTGTTGGATATTATGTCCATTGAACGAGTTGGGCTATCTAGTTGTCAGCTGGGGGCGGCATGGAGTGTCTAAAAAGAAGCATAGGTTTTTTTTTTGGCCAGAGACCAAGATTAAACTTGAAGTTAAAGCTTGAATTTTTCTGCTGTTTCTGGCTTGTTCTCCCGCTTTCACACATTCTCGACTATGATGTTTTTTTTCCAAGCACATATCTGACCTACATATGATGCATCATTGTTACTGAGTCTTGACGTGTGCTAAAGCTGTCGCACCTTTTGAAGAGCACTTTTCCGTTTTATCCCGGGGCTTATCTTCTTTTTTTTTTTTTTTTAGCACTTTGTCTGGGCACCAGAACAGCCTTCCTGCAGCATCAGTACTGTCCTCAGCGGTTTCCCATACGGTAAGGATTTATCTTTTGCTTCATTCCGACATTTTTAAAAACAAGATTTGTTGACTTAAAGGGCCATTCTTGGCGGTTGTGCGTTTTTGTGTTTTAGAAAAAAAGTAGATGAAACTCATTGCCGCCGCTCAAAGGATATATTCTATTTAAAGGGTCACTAAAGGAACAATTTTTTTTTTTTTAGCTAAATGGCTTCCTTTACCTTACTGCAGTCCTGGTTTCATGTCCTCATTCATTTTTGCTATGATGTTGCTGTAATTTTTCTCTGTTCTGGACACTTCCTGGTTGTCTGTTTCCTGATGAAAAAGGTCATGGAAGCTTTCTCTCTGTGGTCACTAATCAAGGAGGTGTGATTACTGTGTCTAAAACCCCTCAAAACCAATCGCTTTCGTTTTACAAACCATCACTGCCCTGTATTGGCTCTGTGTCTCTGTACATCACAGAAGCATGAAAAAGCATGCAAAAACGAAACTAAAACTACAGGTACATTTATATGATTGATTTTTATCTATTTTTAATCATTTTTAAAAGGAATCCGTTAACTATTATGTCTCTATACCCTGTAAACAGTCATTTCAGCAAAAAAAAAATTTCCTTCAACAAAAAAATAAATAAAATAATTCTCCCTAGTCTTTTAACTTAACCACTTGACCACTGGGCACTTAAACCCCCTTCCTAACCAGACCAATTTTCAGCTTTCGGTGCTCTCACAATTTGAATGACAATTACTCAGTCATACAACATTGTACCCATTTGAAATTTTTGTCCTTTTTTTCACACAAATAGAGCTTTCTTTTGGTGGTATTTGATCACCTCTGCGTTTTTTATTTTTTGCGCTATAAAAGAAAAACGACTGAAAATTCTGTAAAAAAACAAAACTTGTTTCTGTCATATTAGCGGGTTATTTCTCACACACAGCATATGCATACCACAAATTACACCCCAAAACACATTCTGCTATTCCTCCCGAGTATGGCGATACCCCATGTGTGGGACTTTTACACAGCGTCGCCACATACAGAGGCCCAACATGCAGGGAGCGCCATCAGGCGTTCTGGAACACCCAGACCAATTCTGACATTTCTCTCCTACATGGAAAAATCATCATTTATTTGCTAGAAAATTACATAGAACCCCAAAACATTATATATGCTTTTTTAGCAAAGACCCAGAGAATACAATGGCGGCCGTTACAACTTTTTATCTCGCACGGTATTTTCGCAGAAATTTATTGAACGTGTGTTTTTAAAAAAAAACTGTTTTGTGCTTAAAACAAAACAGTAAAGTTAGCCCAATTTTTTTTCATAATGTGAAAGATGAAGTTACGCCGAGTAAATAGATACCCAACATGTCACACTTCAAAATTGCGCACACTCGTGGAATGGCGCCAAACTTCGCTACTTAAAAATCCCCATAGGCGGTATTGCAGAGTATTGGGGTATTGCAAAGTATCATGCAGGGTATTGGGGGATTGCCGAGTATTGGGGGATTGCCGGGTATTGGGGGATTGCCGGGTATTGGGGGGATTGCCGGGTATTGGGGGGATTGCCGGGTATTGGGGGGATTGCCGGGTATTGGGGGGATTGCCGGGTATTGGGGGGATTGCCGGGTATTGGGGGGATTGCCGGGTACTGGGGGGATTGCCGGGTACTGGGGGGATTGCGGGTACTGGGGGGATTGCCGGGTACTGGGGGGATTGCAGAGCTGGGATGGATTGAGGGATGGCTGGATCTGTGACTGCATTTGTCACAGATCCAGCCACAGCTCAGCTGCTGACACCCCGCTCCCCCCCCCCCCCCCCTCTCTCCTCGCAAACTGTACCGAACGGTACAGAGAGGAGAGGGAGCAACCGGCGTCATCAAATGACGCCGGTTTGTTTACAAGTGAAAGTGTCCGTGCTCGCCGGGTCTAGAAGACCCGGCGCATCACGGAAAATTGCCGCTGATAGCGGCCGTTTACCACGTGATCGTGCCGTCGAGTGACGGCGCGATCACGTGGTAAACGGCCGCTATCAGCGTCAATTTTCCGTGATGCGCCGGGTGTTCTAGACCCGGCGAGCACGGACACTTTCGCGAGCGCGTCCCAGGGGACGCGCAATCGCGGAAGTGAAGGACGTCGTCCCAAGATAACTCCACCGCGCCGTAGCAGTAAAATGCTTATGGCGCGGTGGGAAAGTGGTTAAAGCCCCACCACCCCTCTTTCCTCTCCATGGTTACAATGGCTTCCTTTAGCATTTATACCCCCTGGTCTTAATTTTACCTTAGATTTTGCTGCTGGCATGCACTGACTCCCCATGGATTTGAATAGGGCTGTATCTTGGCATCTCTAGTTTAAAGCCCCATTCATGCCTGTTAAGGGGTCTCTATGCTTGCTCAGCCAGGGCAGGAGAACATTTTGGACCAGAGATGTAAACAATAAAATGCTGCTGCTATGGAGAGGTATGTAAGCATCTGGGCTGGATTGGAACAGGGGGTGGATAGGGTTGGCTAATGAGGTGTTTAGTTTTTTGTTTTTTGTTTTCTCTTCCCTTTTCACTGAGCTTATCCTTTTTAAGCAGTTTATAATGTATGAACCTGGAGTTTTTTTTTTTTTTAATTGCTTCAACCAGTCATTGTGCTTTTCCAAGAACTTGAATTTTTAGTCTTTAGGCTCCTTTCACACATGCAGATCCGTTTTTAGACATCGCTCTGTTGATCCCCGCTGAGCCGACGGATGACTAGTCCGTCTCTGCACACTATGCAGAAACGGACCTGTCAGATCTCTGCTTTCCTCTATCCCCCATAGAGGAAAGCAGAGATCTGACAGGTCCGTTTCTGCATAGTGTGCAGAGACGGATGAAAACCTCTGTCCATTTTCATCTTATCTCCCAGACTGATGGAAAATAGGGTTTGCATCCGTCTGGATTTAGCGGATCAGATGTCGGCGGACCAGATGTCGGCAGACATGTCAGGTGTTTTTTCACCTTTAATGCATAGTATGCATTAAAGGTGAAAAACACAAGGCTTTGCAACCCCTTTTAAGTATAGATCCCCCATTAGGAAACGATGCACAGCATGTAATCGCAGGATGAAGGGGTCTCCATAAGGATGGTTTCAAAAGGAAGTCCGTGTGACTCTGGATCATTGGAATGAAGGTTAAGGTAAGTATCAGACCAAGTAGACTGCACTTTTGACTATGCCTTAAAGGACAATAGGGCCGAAACAACTAATCGATTGGGTGACAACTAATCGATTGGGTGACAACTAATCGATTGGGTGACAACTAATCGATTGCTCGACAACTAATCGATTGCTCGACAACTAATCGATTGCTCGACAACTAATCGATTGCTCGACAACTAATCGATTGCTCGACAACTAATCGATTGCTCGAGAACTAATCGATTGCTCGACAACTAATCGATTGCTCGACAACTAATCGATTGCTCGACAACTAATCGATTGCTCGATCGATTGCTCGACAACTAATCGATTGCTCGACAACTAATCGATTGCTCGACAACTAATCGATTGCTCGACAACTAATCGATTGCTCGACAACTAATCGATTGCTCGACAACTAATCGATTGCTCGACAACTAATCGATTGCTCGACAACTAATCGATTGCTCGACAACTAATCGATTGCTCGACAACTAATCGATTGCTCGACAACTAATCGATTGCTCGACAACTAATCGATTGCTCGACAACTAATCGATTGCTCGACAACTAATCGATTGCTCGACAACTAATCGATTAATCGGCCAGTAACATAACGGGGATTAAAAAAACTAAAATCAGTCCTTTATAGTACAAAAAAGCAAATCGCTACTGTAAATATTACTTTCACTGTCCCACAGTAAAAAAAACCTTACAGTAGTGATTATTCTTTTTGTACTTTATTTTTTATTTTTTAACCCCATTATGTTACTAAACATCTCAGGTCGGGGTCACACCTGTTTTTTGGTGCTTTTTGCAGAAACGCACTACAGTTCAGTTACATGTTTTCCTGAGGGACACGTTCACATCCATGATTTTTTTCAGCTGCTGCTTATTTGGAAAGGGCAAGGACTTGTTAATGCAAAACGGTGCTATTTTGTTTTTTGGTTCAATATACTTCAATGGAGAAGAAAAGCATGAAATGTGTTTTGTAATCTTTCCAACAACAAATTGGCCCCAAAAAAAATGCAATTTTTATTTTATTTTAGGCTATTATGCGATTAATCGAAACAATAATCGGCCAAGTAATCGATTATGAAAATTGTTAGTTGCAGCCCTAAAGGACAACTTTTTTTTTTTTCTTCTTTTTTCTTTTTTTTTTTTTTCTCAAAGTTAAATTGAGTAATCTAGTAGCGCCGTCATTTCTCTAATTTAATTGTTTTTCTTTGTTTAGCACACAATTGTGGAGAGCGCGGTCACGCTCCAGCCTAGCACAACCTTCTCAACAGCGCCAACATCAGCCACAAGCACCACCTCTTCGGTTGTCAGTATGGCCAGCAGTATGAATACTACTAACAGTTTAGGCTTGAGCGTTCCCAGTGTAAGTGTGCCTGCCGCTATTGCTGCCACCACTCGGACTGCTCCGTTGGTATCTTCAGGTGAGTGCCGATCTAATGTCCTTCTATCATACACCTGCTACATTACACAGCTGCTTTCCTGTGGCAGGTTTGATGCCTGTATTGATTTGGCTGAGGCACTGTCTAGAAAAAATAGTGCTGAGAGAGAGAATAAGGAGCCGGATACGGTAATAATGGCCAATCTTCTCTTGAAGCTAGTGCTACTCTGGGCAAGGGGTGCAACACAGGGGTGAGCAGAGTGTGTTTAGGGTTGTGGATATTTAGGGAACAATATGTGGTGCATATATGGATACTGATGAAACATTTCTTTAGCAGGGTGTGTGGGCAGTACTAAGTGACTGATGTATGTGCTGGGTGCCTGCCTGCGCTGTATTTTTAAAATCCAGGAAAGGGTGCTTTCCTGCTACTTTACAGCGACTCCCTTGAAAATCTAAAATGGCAAATTAATTTGTTACCAAGGAGAATGTGTAAGGTACACGGTGTTGCAGGAAAGAAATTTGCACAATTCCCCCATCAGCACACAGTGCAGACAGGGAATCTGCAACTGTCTTCCACCAAGTATTATTTTACTTGCATTATTTTATGACAGCCGCGGTTGCATGTTTGTTTACTTCTGGGTACCGGGCTTGACGCCCAGACCTCCGACGGTCATAGAGATGACTGTGACCATATGGTCACCAGTCATCTCTATGCTAACCCAGCGAGCGCTGGTTGATTCGCTCTCCGGGCCCCCGATTGCATGGGAGAGCCCGGAGAAGCACTGGAAGGTCCAATTTAAATTATAATCCTGCAATCTTCTCATTGAGAGATGCTTGGGATGAGGAGTGCATCCATATCTCTATTTAACAAGTATAATCATTTTTTGCCCTGAGCATCTTTTATTTTTTGCATTGAGTGCCAAAATGTCATAGGGCTAAAAATGTGTTTAGTTAGGGCAATTACCACGTATGTATGTAATAGCTTTGTGAATTGAGCCTTCTGTCTATATCTGTAGTACGAGAGAGGACCTTGTGTACTCACTAATCTAGCCCATAGTTCTCATGCCTCCCTCGAACCTGACAGGTTGCCGTCTGTCACTAGAAGATAAGGCAATCACAGCTGTTAGAATGTTACATTTCTACTTTTTTTAAATCTGTCGGATCTCTCTATTGAAGTCCTAATCTTGATTGTTTCCCCTTTTTCCAGGAAAAGCACCTCCAAACCTCCCACAGGGCGTCCCTCCTCTCTTGCACAACCAGTACATTGTTGGACCTGGAGGCCTCCTGCCTGCGTACCCAGTAAGCCCAGTAGCTGTGTCCTGGAATTGGGAGAATGGTGTATGGCTGTTTCAGATGACTGAGGAATTGGCCAATCGCATGTGCCACAACTGCTTTGCCCTGATTGAAGAGCAATTACTATTTTATGGGGCCACGCCTAAGAACTCCTATCTGTCAGCAGGCAGCCGGGTGGCGTGTCCTTTTTTGTGTGGGAACAATAAAGTTGTTTGTGACTGCAAGGAAGTGGTGTGCAGCTCTAAACTGAGTGTGCTTGATTGAAGAGTGTCTGCCTGTGTAAAGCTCCTTGGAAACTGGCAGCTGTGCATTACATAGATTAACCGGGAAGCTTCCTGACCAGAGCACTTTTTAGAATTTGGCACTTCCAACGCTTTAACCGACAATTGCGAGGTTGTGCGACGTTGTACCCAAACAAAATTTACGTGCCCCCCCCCCCCCCCACACACACACACACACACACACACACACACACACACACACAAATAAAGCTTCATTTTGGTGGTATTTGACCTTTTAAAAAAGTAAAAATGTAAAAAAATTTGGGGGGGGACTTACTTTTTGCTATAATATATATATTTTTTTAACACATTTTTTTCTCAGTTTAGGCCAATATATATTCTACATATTTTTGGTAAAAAAAAATCGCAATAAGCGTAATATTGATTTGCACAAAAGTTATAGCATCTGGAAAATAATTTTGCCATTTTTATTATTTTGTTTTTACTAGTAATGGTGGTGATCTGTGTTTTTTTTTTTTTGGAGACTTTTGACACTTTTTTGGGATCATTGTTGTTTATGCAGCAATCAGTGCTATAAAAATGCACTGGCAGAGAAAGGGCAGGGGTGGACTGATCACTCAGGCACTGCTCAAGGGCCCCATGCCACTAGGGGGTCCCATCAGGGTTGCCAGCCTCAGTAAAACCAGGGACAGTATGTAAAAATCATCTGTTTTTAAAAAAAAATACCAAGATTATAGCTGCCCTGCCTCTCCAGTACCTTTTTAATGTGTGTATGTGTGTTCTGGGGTGTGTATAGTGTGTGTGTGTGTATTCTGGGGGGGTGTGTATAGTGGGTGTATGTGTGTGTCTGTGTGTGTGTGTATACTGTGTGTGTGAAGGGGTTAACACTAGGGGGCGATCAAGGGGCTAACTGTGTTCCCTCTGCATGTTCTAACTGTGTGGGGATGTGAGTGACTAGGAGAGAAGCCCTATCATTTTTCTACTTTGTAGGAAGAAACGGTACGGCTCTTCTCCTCTGACGGCACAGAGATTTGTGTTTATACACAGAAATCCCCGTGCATGCGATCGCTGACAATCGTGCCCGCCGACCCACGTGCATCTGTTTGAAAACGGGTAGGGTGTACCCATACAGGATTTTGCCCCCCAACAGTGCCATTGTGCCGCAGTATATCTGCGTGACACGGTCAGTAACTGGTTAAAATTTACGCCGCAAAACGCAGCACTCCAATTGCTGATCTCTTCCTCTGCAAATGCTAGTTACTTGGCCGTCGTGGTTATGGGGGTGCCCAACCGCTGGCCCGCGGAGCCCTCTGCGGGTTGCATACACTGAGCAATAGAATTCTATTATATGCCGCGGGTTTGGTGACAGCGCACCAGAGCTCCTACATGCAGAAGGATATAAAATCTATGGCAAAATGCAGCTAACCCACAGGAAAGTCAGGTGCCACTGCGCTGCACCCATGGTGCGTGTAAACCACAGTGCATCAGTGTGAAAGCAGCCTTAGGCCCCTTTCACTTGATCAGTCTGATCGGGTCAGCCTGTCTGTTTTTCAGGCAGACCTAATCGGACCCTCCATTCATCTCTATGGTGGACTTGTGTGCATTTACACATGCCAACCTCCAATCCGCTAAGAAAAAACAGAAGGGGATCTGTCTGGGCAGATCGGAGGGCCAATAGGGTACAGCGGATGTGTCCGCTCTGCATGTAACTGACCTGTCATCCGCCCACTTCGCTCGTTGTGGCCCACGAACAGTTACAAAGTCACTTAGATGGCCCTCACTCTTCAAAAGGTTGGGCAAGCCTGTAGTAAGGCATCCCTGTAATTTGAAAGAACTGCCAGTGCAGCCAAAATTGTCACACCATTTTGTATGGTGTATGTTCCCAGCGGAAAACCGGGTGGGGTGGACCTCTGTACGGGTGGGGGGGGGCCTCTCTGCGGGATTGGGGGGACCTCTCGTTATGAATGAAGCAATTTGATGAGAAAATGTTATGACGGCAATAGACTAGAGAGCTGGTGGAAATGTGACCAAATGCATGAATGACTAAAAGTGCATTATAATTAACTAGGGTTGTCCCGATACCAGTATCGGTATCGGGACCGATTCCGAGTATTTGCGGGAGTACTTGTACTCCCGCAAATACCCCCGATACCCAAATAGAATACTTTGCCCCCCCGGCCGCCGTCGCCCCCGCCGCCATACCCCGCCGCCGTATATACAAAGCCGCCGCCGCGAAGATTACATGACGCTTTCGTTTTTCAATAGTTGTTTTCCCTATCACCCGCCCTGTGTAAAGGACAATCCCCCTTGCTAGCGATTGGACGGGTCTGTCCAATCACGAGCAAGAGGGAGTGTCCTTTACACAGGGCGCGCAATAGGGAAAACAACTATTGAAAAACGAAAGCGTCATGTAATGTTCACGGCGGCAGCTTTGTATCTATGGCGGCGGCATCAGGTAGGGGGACATCATGGCAGCAATATGTGGGGGACACGATGGCAGCAATATGTGGGGGACACGATGGCAGCAATATGTGGGGGACACGATGGCAGCAATATGTGGGGGACACGATGGCAGCAATATGTGGGGGACACGATGGCAGCAATATGTGGGGGACACGATGGCAGCAATATGTGGGGGACACGATGGCAGCAATATGTGGGGGACACGATGGCAGCAATATGTGGGGGACACGATGGCAGCAATATGTTGGGGGGACATGGCTGCAATATGTGGGGGGACATGGCTGCATATGGGGACACGTTTAAAAAAAGTATCGGTATTCGGTATCGGCGACTACTTGAAAAAAAGTATCGGTACTTGTACTCGGTCCTAAAAAAGTGGTATCGGGACAACCCTATAATTAACTTTAAAGTTAGTAAATATAAAGCCAAAACTTTTTTTATTGTTTAGAGCTGGTGTTTTATTAGATTAGGGGACCCGTCGGCATATTGCTACACCACACACTCGTCCACAGTAAGGATACACTGAGAAGGGGCTAAGCGGACATCTTGTTACACCCACCTGAGTTTTGCATCATACAAGTTTTTTTTAATAGTAAACTAACTTTTTATAGTGGAATACAGTATTTTGAACTCTGTGTGACTGTTTACATGTTGAATTTTAAAAGCACCCAACATCTGTCAGATTTGTCAGACCTGTAGGATCCGCATGCTTGTCGCAGCTTTTAAAATTCAACATCTAAACAGTTAAACCGAGTTGTAAGTACTGTATTCCACTATATAAACTCCCTTTACTGTTATTTTGTGTAAAATGCAAAACGCCGGTGGGTGTAACACGTCCGCTTACCACCTTCTCAGTGTATGCTTGCTATGGAAGAGTGCGGGGTGTAGCAATATGGCGGCAAAACGTCACTTGCATTGCACTTTCTGAAGGGTCGCCATATCTGACAAAACACCAGGAAGGGGTAACAACTCCTGTCAGTGTGTTTTGCTGTTTGTGTCTTTTTTTTTTTTTTTTAAGTTTTCCCTTAATTTCCTCTTTTGTGACACAAATAGAAGTGAGGCAATTTCCTCCCTTCTCATTGGAAGATCTCCCTAATATTACTGTTTTGGTGAAAGCTGTAAAATACTGGATTTGCCATCCCTTTTGTCTCAGAAATGGTCACCAGGATGGCTGTAAAATGTAAAAAAAAAAACCTGAACAGGTTCTAGTCCCTTCACACACTATCTAGTATTAAACAGAAAAGTTTTGGCTATACATATTTTTTTTTTATCTGTTAGCTGGAAGGCTGAGCCCTAAGAAATTTGTTGTATGTTCGTTTGTTTAGCTCTCCGACCCTTTTCTCTCTCCTTTTCTTCAAGCAGATATATGGCTATGATGATCTCCAGATGCTTCAGTCCAGATTACCAATGGTAAGTAAGAGCACTTACTGGTGGCATGTCTTCTACACCGACTCATTGTATGTCTACCTTTCACCAGGGTCTGATGACTCCTAGTTGAGGCGTTGCCTTTCCTGTAAGGATAATCTATCTTTGTATTTTTAGGATTACTATGGGATCACATTTCCTGCGCCAGCAACGCTGACAGGCCGAGATGGAGGACTTGCAAGCAACCCATACTCAGGTAGACACTGGTGCCCACACTTGTGTGTGTGTGTGTGTGTGTGTGTGTGTGTATGTATATGTATGTGTGTGTATATATATATATATATATATATATATATATATATATATATATATATATATATATATATATATATATATATATTACACACACACACATTTTATTTTCTTCTTTTTAGATTATATGATCGGGTATATGCAATTAGCATAATACAAAATCCCCCAAGGAGGGGCTTTATAGGCAACAGTAGTAAGCGTAATGATGCAAAATACAGAAATATTATATTTTAATATTTAATCGTATACATAATAATACAAATACAATAACAGAAGGGAGTCGCGACTAGCGGACCTCCAGCTGCGAAACTACAGTCCCATCATGCCTCTGCCTCTGGGTGTCATGCATGTGACTGTCAGTCTTGCTATGCTTCATTGGACTTGTAGTTCTGCAACAGCTGGAGGTCCGCTAATTGCATATCCCTGTTATAGATCTACACTATTAAAATTTGAATATATGCATTAATGCATATATTAGCTGCTGACACTATGCTTAGATACTCTGCACAACATATGGAAGGTATATAACAAGTGCAGTGCTCACAAACACAAAACTATAAAAAAAGAGTAATAAAAATAATCGCCAAAATCGTACCCCCAATGTCTCCTATCCAGGTACTAACCAGGCCCAATTCTGCTTAGCTTCAAACACAGAGGGGGGGGGGGACATGGAGACGGAGAGAGGGGGGGGCACGGAGACGGAGAGAGGGGGGGCATACAAACATATTAAAGTCCGACAGAGAACCTCCTTCCCTCAGCCAGTGCACTGAAAATGGTTCATGGATAGAGCATATAGCAATTAGAAGAGGAAAAGTCTGGACAGCCGCACTCCAACACCTTTTATTATGCAAAATAACAAAATTACAAATCGCAGCAGGGTTCAGGATAAAGGAACTGACGCGTTTTACACACTCAACAGTGCTCAGTCATAGCTATACCTATTTTTCGCTGCATCAGAAAGGTGTCTGACATCACATGGGCCAGCAGTGTCCTGCCTCACAGCCTGTGGTGACGCTGCGGATGCAAAAGTAGATCTTTGTGGTGTTGAAGCAGAAGTTTACAGTAAACCCATAATGAACATCAGCACAGTTATAAGTCTTCATCTGCATACTTGTTTCTGTTCAGTGACTCAAAATGTTGTAGTTGGACAGATAGCTTGACAGCCAGGCAACTGGTATTTTCAGAAGCTGAGGTTCACAGTTGCAGCCGTCATGTTTGACAGGTTTCCTTTACAATATCTGAATATAGTATATTTTGATATAGATATATGTGTGTGTGTATATATATGTGTGTGTGTATATGTGTATATATATATATATATATATATATATATATATATATATATATATATATATATATATATATATATATATATATATATATATAATGTGTGTGTACTAAACAGAGATGTTTGCATGAATTTTTAGTTATTGACCTTTTCCCTATTGCAGGTGATGTAGCAAAGTTCGGCCGTGCCGATTCTGCGTCTCCGGCCCCTGCCACGACGTTGGCACAACCACAGCAGAATCAGACACAGACTCACCATACAGCTCAGCAGCCGTTCCTAAACCCAACCCTGCCGCCCGGCTATAGCTACACAGGCTTACCTTACTACGCTGGGATGCCAGGTGTACCGAGCGCTTTCCAGTATGGCCCCACCATGTTTGTAAGTACTGATAGGTTGGTTTTGCACCATGAGGAGAAATCTGTGTTGTTGCCGCCTTTTTTTTTTCTTCTTTTTTTTCTATAATCATGCTCAATGTATTGAATTGTTTTGTTGCATCTTACCCAGGTACCTCCTGCATCAGCCAAAACCCACGGAGTAAACTTAAACACGGCGTCCACTCCCTTCCAGCAGGCCGGAGGGTATGGGCAACACAGCTACGGGGCAGGTAACCATCGATTGGTCAGCTCCCTCTAACCTCCCTGCCTTCACTGATTGGTTCACTCCATGTGTATGTGATTTAGTCTCTTTTCCCATAGGCTACGATGACCTAGCCCAGGGGACAACAGCTGCAGATTACAGCAAAGGAGGATACAGCGGCTCGGCTCAAGCACAAAGCAAGTCGGCTGGTACTGGTCCAGGAAAAGGTAACTTTGTCTCTGCAGCCCATTTATTTATTTTAATCAAAAGGAACTTTATTGAGAATTCAACAATAGAGAAGCAGTACAGAAATCCATATTGAGACATATGCTGAAGCACCTTACATTTAGTATACAGCACCATCGGCACATAATCGTATTTCATTTGCATAAGGTTCACCAACAATGGATACTCGGTCACAGAGTAACGGAAACAACCAAGGTCCACAGTGGGTGAACCCAGCCCATTCACTACCGTAGCCTAATTATATAAGTAAACGGTCCATAATTGGCTCTTCCAGGAACAGCTAGACACGATGCCCAACTCTGGGGCCCATTGATCAGACACCAGCACATCTAAAGAGGGAATGCTTGGGGTTCTGAACATTTGAATACAATTTGCCTCTAGAATCCAAACGAAATTTGGCCAATGTGCAGCGTATGAGTTGGTGTATTCGCTAACTTGATACACTTTGGGTCAGTAAAATTAACTATTTATACAAAAAATTTGATTTCTGTGTGGTGCTGACTGACTGTAAACACACGCAGCATGCTGCTTGTGTCCCCAGAGCGGGGGTGAGCGATGACATGAGGACCAAACACGTTTTCGACTTTAACTTCTACTGGTCAGACACGGAACTGCAACCAGAGGGTTGTAACTCTAAATTTGTAACAATTTCTAACGGCAGCTCTTTCATGGAGTACTTTGGGCTCAGGGCGCAGGACTCGGGAGTACTTTGGGCTCGGGAGTACTTTGGGCTCAGGGCGCAGGGCTCGGGAGTACTTTGGGCTCAGGGCGCAGGGCTCGGGAGTACTTTGGGCTCAGGGCGCAGGGCTCGGGAGTACTTTGGGCTCAGGGCGCAGGGCTCGGGAGTACTTTGGGCTCGGGAGTGGTTTGGGGTGCAGGGCCTCGGGAGTAATTTGGGGCGCAGGGCCTCGGGAGTGGTTTGGGGGCGCAGGGCCTCGGGAGTGGTTTGGGGGCGCGGGGCCTCGGGAGTGGTTTGGGGGCGCGGGGCCTCGGGAGTGGTTTGGGGGCGCGGGGCCTCGGGAGTGGTTTGGGGGCGCGGGGCCTCGGGAGTGGTTTGGGGGCGCGGGGCCTCGGGAGTGGTTTGGGGGCGCAGGGCCTCGGCAGTGGTTTGGGGCGCAGGGCTCGGGAGTGGGGGGGAGGTGATGTGAGAGGTGACAGGGGGCACTGCTATGGGGGTATGACAGTGTCCTCTGCCCCCTTTGCATTTGTTTTTACACATAGGAGAGGAATGCCAGAATTGGCCCGGACTGGAAGTGGTTAAACATGAGACTTGTGTAGAGAATGTCTAATTAAAAAATTCACTTCCCAACCAAATGCTGCCTCCTTGCGGTCTCCAAGTTCAGGCTGATCGCCTTGTGGGCCCAATGTGTCATTTCAATGTCAGATGCCAGAACCTCTACTCAGTGCCGATCTTGACCTCCCTGGGGCCCTAAGCAAAATGACACGTCACATTAAAGTTGAGACGCGGGGGGGGGCGCGTGTCGCTGTCGACAGTCAATGTGTATATCACACCTACATATTAAAGATGGGGGCGGCTGTTATGCTGTCGGAAATTACATCTTACATTAAAGTGAGAAGCGGGGGGTGCTGGCTTCTTACCTCTTCTCCCATAGGGCGGATCGGCCCTGCCTTTACTGCCCTCTGAGTCTTTGGTATTTATAAGATGTATGATGAGGGTCAGACACACCGGTAATTAGAGGTGGCACAAGATTCTGCATTTGTGCACCATCGTTACTTTTTAGGCCAGGTCATGTTTACAATAAATGATTCAGCCCACACGGCAGCAGGAAAAGGAGATGTTGATCTCTTTCCAGGAATTTATACAAAGATACCTGGTCAGTGACTTGATACACCGGGTATTAGCGGGGGTCAGTATGTGACATGTATGTGACTTGTGTTTCTGTCTGCACAGGAGTGTCGGTGAGCTCCAGTAACACAGGCGTGCCTGACATCAGCGGATCAGTCTACAACAAGACTCAGGTGAGTTCAAGTCTTTATGATTGTGCCGCGCTCTGTCTATCTCGGGAGGTTTTTAAATCAGTTCACTCTTATGCCTTTCAGACCTTTGACAAGCAGGGATTCCATGCGGCTACACCACCGCCCTTCAGCCTCCCCTCTGCCCTTGGCTCAACGGGGCCCCTGAACCCAGGTGCTGCTGCCGGCTACGCCCCAGCTCCCTTCCTTCATATTCTACCTGCTCATCAGCAGCCTCACTCCCAGCTGCTCCATCACCACCTCCAGCAGGATGGACAGGTGAGAAAAAACGCGCAAACCGTACAAAATAAACTTCTAGTCACATGATCACTGCATGTACCTGCTGAACAAGCCCCATCTGCCTCATCATTCTGTGTCCTGTACAATGGAATATGTAATAAATGTGCACAGTAAGCAGAACAGGTACATCAGATTCTACCCATATTGCTGCGTCCCCAGCCTCTTTGGTCCTTATTTTTAATAGTTGTCATCTGATGCTCATTTTGTTCAAGTGACCCTGTTGGGAGAGATCAACTATTTCACCTTGGGACAGGAAGTGATGTAGGACCACACAACCCCCCTCCCCCATATCTTCATAACTCAGGGGAGGTGTTCTATAGTCCACAGAAGTAGTTGATAATAATAACAACTGAAGGTAGTCGGCACAGAGAGCACATGCAGTTATTGGCTCACAAGATTTCATGCAGGATTTTTTTTTTTACCACTTGGGCTACCGTCACACTGAGGGGTTTTTAAAGGGCTAAAAAAAATAGCGTTTGAAAAACGCCTCCCCAGTGTGAAAGCCTGATTGCTTTAACACCGGGGCGGTGCGCTTGCAGGACGGGAAAAAAGTCCTGCAAGCATCTTTGGGTCATTGCGTGCGCGGTGAATACGCCACGCCTGCCATTGAAATCAATAGCCAGTGCTGCCGAAGATTTGAACAGTTTTTCGGGAGCTAGTGGGGGGTTAAAATCCTTTTTAAAGAGAAGTTTAGGAGTCTTTTTATTTTTTTTCACTCATACTTACCTAGGTAGATGCTGCATCTAGGGTTGCCACCTCATCCCTTTAAAACAGAACACATATGAATTACACAGGTTCTGTGGCTGATTATGGTGGTAATTGAACTCACTCGGTGCCTAATCTGCATTAGCCTGAGCCTCAGAACCTGAGTAATTCATATGTGTTCTGTTTTAAAGGGATGAGGTGGCAACCCTAGCTGCATCGCTCCCCCGCCAGCTCTAACACTGTGAATCAAGCGATCAAACACCGCTGATCGCTTGGTTCTCACAGCTCCCTGAGCAGAGTGCTCTGACCGCCTCTCTCACTGAAGCGCTGGGCTGCTGCTGGCTCAGGCTCTTCTCGGCAGTTTGCTGAGAGGTTGAGCTGGGTGCTGAGTCCAGATATGTGGCTTTAACTGACACTTGCGCAGTCGTGCAACACTGTACCCAAACTAAATTTTTGTCCTTTTCACAAATAAAGCTTTCTTTTGGTGGTTTATCACCTCAACGTTTTTTTATTTTTTGCGCTATAAACAAAAAAGTGACGACTTTTTTTTTACTTTTTGCTATAATAAATGTCCCCAAAAATTTTAAAAATGATTTTTTTATATATAGGCCAATATAATCTACATATTTTTGGTAAAGAAAATATCAGTAAACGTATATTGATTGGTTTGCACAAACGTTAAAGCGTCTTCAAACTATGGGAAAGATGTTTGTCATTTTTATGGCACTTTTTTTTTTTTTTAACCACTTAAGGACCGCCTACTGCACATTTACGTCGGCAGAATGGCACAGCTGGGCACATCAACGTATATATACGTTGATTTTAGTACCCAGCCGTGGGTCGCGGGCGCGTGCCCGCGACCCAGTCCGAAGCTCCAGGACCGCGGGATTCGCGGACCCGATCGCCGCTGCAGTGCGGCGATCCGTCCCTGGAGCGGAAGAGTGTACACACGGCTTCCCCGTGCTTCTCTGTGGCCGTAGCATCGATCGCGTCATCCCTGTAATAGGGGGACGCGATCGATGCCGTCACACCTACAGCCACACCCCCCTACAGTAGTAAACAAAACACATAGTCACACATCCCCTACAGCGCCACCTGTGTTTAACTCCCAAACTGCAACTGTCATTTCCACAGTAAGCAATGCAAATTTAAATGCATTTTTTGCTGTGAAAATGACAATTGTCCCAAAAATGTGTCAAAATTGTCCGAAGTGTCCGCCATAATGTCGCAGTCACGAAAAAAATCGCTGATCGCCGCTATTAGTAGTGGGAAAAAAAATAATTAATAAAAATGCAATAAAACTATCCCTTATTTTGTAAACGCTATAAATTTTGCGAAAACCAACCGATAAACCCTTATTGCGATTTTTTTTTTAACCAAAAATAGGTAGAAGAATACGTATCGGCCTAAAGTGAGGAAAATATGTTTTTTTTATTTTTTTGGGGGGATATTTATTATAGCAAAAAGTTAAAAATATTGCATTTTTTTTTAAATTGTCGCTCTATTTTTGTTTATAGTGCAAAAAATAAAAACCGCAGAGGTGATCAAATACCACCAAAAGAAAGCTCTATTTGTGGGGAAAAAAGGACGCCAATTTTGTTTGGGAGCCACGTCGCACGACCGCGCAATTGTCAGTTAAAGCGACGCAGTGCCGAATCGCAAAAAGGGGCCAGGTCCTTTACCTGCATTTTGGTCCGGGTCTTAAGTGGTTAAACAATGTCAGTGATCTGCGACAATGCGACGACAGATCAGAGTCTTTTGACACTTTTTTTTTTTTTGGACCTTTGGCATTTATGCAGCGATCAGTGCAATAAATATGCACTGATTACTGTGTAAATGTCACTGGCAGGGAAGGGGCTAACACTAAGGGCAATCAAGGGGTTAAATGTGTTCCCTCTGCATGTTCTAACTGTGTGGGGATGCAAGTGACTATGAGAAAAGCCTTATAATTTTTCATACTTCGTTGGAAGAAACAATAGGGCTCCTTTACACACACAAATCCTTGTGCTAGCGCTCTCGCACGTGAACGTGCGTGGCTTGCGGCGATCGTGCCCGCCGGCAAAGCGCATCAGGTCCCCTGCCATGCAGCGGCCGCGTGCAATGCGCCCTCTGGTGGCTGAAAACGGGTAGGATTTACCCGTATGGTATCTCGCCCAGCAGTGCCATTGTCGCAGTATATCTGCGTGACACGGTTGGCAACTGGTTAAAGGGAGTTAATGGCGAAGTTCATCGTAAGGTTCTATATACACTTTATAGAGCAGCGCTGGATCCTTGAATAGGTAAGTGTCTGTTCTTTTTAAAGACCAGAGATGCTCTATAAGGTTGGTGAACCTTGGCACCCCTAGATGATTTGGAACTACATTTCCCATAATACTCACCTACACTGCAAAGTGCCTGAGCATCATGGGAAATGTAGTTCCAGAACATCTGGGGGGCCAAGGTTGACCATCACTGTTATAGAGCATCTCTGGTCTTTAAAAAGAACAGACCCTTACCTATTCAAGGATCCAGCGCTGTCCTCACCCGGGTTCTTTGTGGCGTAATCGTAATTACTTAGGAAAGCTGGTGTCTTGCCGAAAAAGGTACCCGGGCGGATTATGCCCCCCGTACTGCGCAGACGCTTGTCTCCGAAAATTGACGAACATGTAGCTCTAGACGGCGCCTGCGCACACTTCTGACATCCAGGCTCATTCCTTACCATCCCCGTGGACATGGAGTATGTTAAAAAAAAAAAAAGAGCCAGGCGGCCGAGTGAGCGAATTGAGCCCGTGAGGACCTGAGGCCGACTGGCCACTTACAGCGAGGTCCACGCAGGTGTTGCATTTTCGGCTATTTCCGGAGGCAAGCTCTGCGCCTGCGCAGTATAGGGGGGGGCATAATTCCCTGGGGGGGACACTCATTGGCAGAACACCGGCTGTCCTTTCTTGTGCCTTCCTATTGCACATGTGTGAGTCGCGCTGCGCTTTGTGAATAGACTCGCAGCCTCCTGGGACCACTGATGTGTCCCAGGTGGGGGGTGGGGGTTAGAAATTCTGCCCCAATCTCCTGCAAGTGGGAGCGGGTACCCAACACCCCCCCCCCCCCCCCCCCCCCCCCCGCAAATAGAACAAACCTCTAAAAGTTGGAGAGAAGGGGGAACCAGTCTTTCAGGAGTATAGTCCACAGGTGCAGGCTTCCGGTTGGCTGTATAGGTGATACAATGACTCTCTTTCCCGGCACCATTCTCATTTTCTGAGTCATGTTTTCTAACTCCTTTGGCTTTCCGTTGCAGGGTGGCTCCGGCCAGCGCAGTCAGCCCAACTCCATGCAGCAGAAGACTCAGGCCAACAAGACCGCCTACACCAGTTCTCCCTACTGGACAAACTGAGGCGTCCCACCGCCGCCGCCCCTCGAGGAAGACGACGCTAGAAGCCCATTCCTGGACGCCACCATTAGTTCTGAATACTTTATGGAAGATACAACTGTGATCAGCCAAAACGTCTGTGCGGGAAGAATCTACAAAACACATCCTTAGTGTAAAACTTATACCCGCTTTCTTTTTGGTTTGCCGGTGTATGTAATATATTTATGTATGTATTTGTAAATGTAATAGAGCCTAAATGTGGTTTTTCTGCATTTTGCAGCCGTTTTATTTTTTTTTTGTTTTTATTTTTTTTTTGTTTTCTTTTAGGGGGCATTTGACTTAACACCTGCATCCGTGCAAAAAATATATATATATTATATATATTTTCTTTTTGTTTTAAGCTCATTGGTTTGTAAGAAAAGTGCCATTTTAAAAAAAAAAAAAGAAGAGAAACTTGGATTCGCCCCTCCTTATTTAAGTCCGATAAATGTTACCGACAGACGACTTGTGAAGTTTCTGTCCAACTTTTTTTTTTTTTCCTCTCTCTCCTTCGCTTATTTTATTAATATTATTTTTCCATCATAGGACGTTCATTTCAAATCTGAATGTTTATATTAAAGAATGGTGGTCCCCCATCACTATCATAGCATCACTTTTCTTTTTTCTTTTTTTTTTCTTTTAAATAAAATCGAAGGATCATCTGCAGTTAATCTGTTTTTTTTATTTTAATTTTTTTTTCAATATTTTTGTTTGTTGGGCCACTTTGCAGGAAGTTTGCACTTTGGCCAATTTTAGAGGTAGACCTCTGCTGTTCACTGGGGTTGTCCCGATACCACTTTTTTAGGGCCGAGTACAAGTACCGATACTTTCTTTCATGTATTGGCCGATACCGAATACCGATACTTTTTTTCCATGTACTCGCCGATAGTGAATACCGATACTTTTTTTTAAATGTCCCCCCCACAGATGCAGCCATGTCCCCTCCACAGATGCAGCCATGTGTGCCCCCCCCCCCCACAGCCGCCGTCGCTGTCTAGTTGATCAGCGCGGGGAACATTACAGCCTCGTCATATATAGCCCCTCCCCCTTGTCTGGTTACTTTGATAGACAGATCACCCGTCCAATCCTGGGACGGGTGATCTGTCTATCAAAGTGCCCGGACAAGGGGGAGGGGCTATATATGACGAGGCACAGCGGGGGAACACACAGCTATTCAAATGGAAGCTGTAATGTTCCCTGCGCCGATCAACTAGACAAGCACGGGGGGGGTCTTGGCTTTCTCTTTGAGGACTGCTCTCTGCCCCCTCTCCGCCAGCTCTCTCTCTAAAAAAAAAAGAATAAGTATCGGGTCAGGCATCGGGAGCATTTGCGTGAGAACAAGTACTGGCGCAAATGCTAGTATCGGTATCGTGACAACCCTACTGTTCACCCATCTATTTGGCTCAAAGTGCACCTGTTGTTTTGCAGCAGCCATTGCACTCAGTGTGGGAGGGTAAGAAAAAGGAGGCCCTGCTCATGCATGTCAATCCAAACATGTTTTCTACTTTTAGATGGCATGAGGAAAGGTTGGACCTTTTGCGTCCAGAAGACTTCATGTAGTCCTTGTGGTGCTTCTTGTGCTTCCCTTGGATTCCCGCAGTCAAGTGGGATCATTGAGCTGTTAGGGGTAATAGAAGTGGTCTTCTCTAATCTCCTCTAAAATGCCCCAATATCACTGTCCTCTACAGCAGTGGTCATCAACCCTGTCCTCAGGGCCCACTAACAGGCCAGATTTTAAGTATTACCTTGGGGAGATGCAGACTAGAATACTGCAATCACTGAGATTATCACCTGTCATGTATTTCAGTTATCCTGCAAACCTGGCCTGTTAGTGGGCCCTGAGGACCGGGGTTGATGACCGCTGATCTACAGCATGTCTCAGTCTCATTATTTTCTATAGTATGTGTAGTCTGACAGTCTACAGTAGAACTACACATCCCATGAGGCAGTGTAACACACTGACATTCAGACATGACTGGGCATGATGGTAATTGTAGTTCCTGAACAACTGGAGGGCCGTAGTTTGAAGACCCCTGGTCTAGGATTACATATTCACTATATTGTCAAAAGTATTGGGACACATGCCTTTAACACGCACATGAACTTTAATGGCATTCCAGTCTTAAAGTGGAAGTAAACCCTCCCATCGTTTACAGCCAAGGAAGCGGCCATCTTGGCCTCTGTTTGATCTACAACTGCAATGATGCTGCACGGTGATCAGTTATGACACCAGCCATTGGATGATTTAACAGTTTGGTTGAGAGCGCAAAAATGGGAGTGTTACATGTCCGACAACTCTTAAATGAATGGGTTTACTTCCACTTTAAGCCTCGTACACACATTATCGGATTTTCCGACGGGAATTGTGTGATGGTGGGGTTTTGTTGGAAAATCCGATTGTTTGTACGGACATTTGTTGTCGGATTTTCTGACAACAAACGTAGGATGGCTTGCTTTACAATTTGCCGACAACGAATGTGTGTTGTCGGATTATCCAACCGTGTGTTTGAAAATCCAAAGTACAAACACGCATGCTCAAAAGCAATGCTCACCATAACACCACATTAGCAGAAGTTGCCCAAAGTTTGTTGTCTAAATAGTGCTCCACGCTTGGGAAGAATGCGACTTAAAGCGGAGTTTTACCCATAACTTATGTTCTTTAGCAAGGAACATACATTCCACATCAATAATTAGGCTTCCAACATTAATTTGTGCTGTAAATTGCCTCCAGCAATGGTCCAGTTTCTTCTCACTGTTGTCAGTGTTGCCTCTATATTTTCAACCGTGTCAAAAAAAAACTGAGCAGAGCTGGGCATGGGCGGGGCTGGCTGAGGCGGCCAACTGGGCATGGGCTGGGCTGAGGCGGCCAACTGGGCATGGGCTGGGCTGAGGCGGCCAACTGGGCATGGGCTGGGCTGAGGAGGCCAACTGGGCATGGGCTGGGCTGAGGCGGCCAACTGGGCATGGGCTGGGCTGAGGCGGCCAACTGGGCATGGGCTGGGCTGAGGCGGCCAACTGGGCATGGGCTGGGCTGAGGCGGCCAACTGGGCATGGGCTGGGCTGAGGCGGCCAACTGGGCATGGGCTGGGCTGAGGCGGCCAACTGGGCATGGGCTGGGCTGAGGCGGCCAACTGGGCCTGGGCTGGGCTGAGGCGGCCAACTGGGCCTGGGCTGAGGCGGCCAACTGGGCAGGGCCTGGGCTGAGGCGGCCAACTGGGCATGGCCTGGGCTGAGGCGGCCAACTGGGCATGGCCTGGGCTGAGGCGGCCAACTGGGCATGGGCTGGGCTGAGGCGGCCAACTGGGCATGGGCTGGGCTGAGGCGGCCAACTGGGCATGGGCTGGGCTGAGGCGGCCAACTGGGCATGGGCTGGGCTGAGGCGGCCAACTGGGCATGGGCTGGGCTGAGGCGGCCAACTGGGCATGGGCTGGGCTGAGGCGGCCAACTGGGCATGGGCTGGGCTGAGGCGGCCAACTGGGCATGGGCTGGGCTGAGGCGGCCAACTGGGCCTGGGCTGGGCTGAGGCGGCCAACTGGGCCTGGGCTGAGGCGGCCAACTGGGCATGGCCTGGGCTGAGGCGGCCAACTGGGCATGGCCTGGGCTGAGGCGGCCAACTGGGCATGGGCTGGGCTGAGGCGGCCAACTGGGCATGGGCTGGGCTGAGGCGGCCAACTGGGCATGGGCTGGGCTGAGGCGGCCAACTGGGCATGGGCTGGGCTGAGGCGGCCAACTGGGCATGCGTGGGGCTGGGATTGACAATGTATTGCTGGATTTTAATGTTTTACATGGCTATGTCTATAAAAAGGGTCCAGCATGAAGTGATTTAGCAGGACTTAAAGGGTCACTAAAGGAATTTTTTTTTAGCTAAATAGCTTCACTAGCTAACTTAATGCAGTGCTGTTTTCATGTTGTCATTGTTCGTTTTTGCTGTGAAGTTGCTGTAATTCTGCTCTGATCTCCACACTTCCTGGTTGTCTGGCTCCTTATGAAAAATCTCATGGCAGCTTTTCACTGTGGTCCAAGCTGTGTGTCTAAAACTCCTCAGAACCAATCAGATTCATTTTAAAAACAAAACACTGCCCTGGATTTGTTTGTTTTTGTTCTGTGTGTCTTCTGTACTTCACAGAAACATGAAACCAGTTTAAAAACTAAAGTGAAACTACAGGCACATTATATGATTGATTTTTATCTATTTTTAATCATTTTTAAAAGGAATCAGTTAACTTGTATGTCTCTATACCCTGTAAACAGTCATTTCAGCAAAAAAAATGTTTTCCTTTAGTGACCCTTTAATTTTCTGACTAAAGGTCCACTTTAAAATCCTTTTGTGTCCCCTGTAAAGCAAGACTGGAAACACATGAAGAAAAATTGAGGTTCCGACCCTTCCATGTATTCAAAACCCACAAGCAGATTTCCGTTTTTTGGGGGTGTTCGGGATGATTCATATGTGTGGGGCCGGTTTCCCTGTGTTTTTTTTTCAAAGGAGTCTGGTGTGGTTTTGTTCAGTTTCAAGTGTTAACCACTTCGGGTCCGCGCCATTGACAGAATACGTCAACAGCACGGACCTGAGGCGCCGGGGTCACGTCTTTGGACGTGATTTATTTGTAATTTCCCGCGGCGCGTGGCGGGGAAAAACAGTCCCGACGCATAACCAAGGATTTGATGCGTGTACCCAGCGGACGCGATGTCCGTCAGGTACACGCGATCGTCTGTGACAGAGCAGGGACGTGGAGCTCTGTGTGTAAACACAGAGCTCCACGTCCTGTCAGGGAGAGGTGACAGATGCTGTTTCTCTTGTACATAGGGAGGCGGCATCGGTCACCTCCCCCAGTCACCCCCCTCCCCCCACACAGTTAGAACACACTCAGGCAATACATTTAACCCCTTCCTCACCCCCTAGTGTTAACCCCTTCAATGCCAGTCACATTTATACAGTAATTAGTGCATATTTATAGCACTGGTCGCTGTATAAATGTGAATGGCGCCAAAAATGTGTCAAAAGTGTCCGCTGCAATATCGCAGTCAAAATAAAAATCGCAGATCGCCGCCATTACTAGTAAAAAAAAAATATAAAAAAAAAAATCATAATTCTGTCCCCTATTTTGTAGGTGCTATAACTTTTGCGCAAAGCAGTCACTTATTGTGATTTTTTTTTTTTTTTTACAAAAATACGTAGAAGAATACATATCGGCCTTAACTGAGAAAAAAAAAATATAAAAAAAAAAAAAATTGGGATATTTATTATAGCAACAAGTAAAAAATATATATATATTTTTAAATTGTTGCTCTTTTTTTTGTTTAGAACGCAAAAAATAAAAACCGCACGGGCGATCAAATACCACCAAAAGAAAGCTCTATTTGTGGGAAAAAAAGGACGCCAACTTTGGGTGCCACGTCGCACGACCGCGCAATTGTCAGTTAAAGCGACGCAGTGCCGCAAGCTGAAATTTCGCCTGGGCATGAAGGGGGTTTATGTGCCCAGTAAGCAAGTGGTTAATTTTCCCCCGACCCGGACTGAAAAACGCATTGCGGCCACCCCGCAGATACAATAACTGGCTCCATAGAGAAGGCTGCCGGTTCACGTCATGCAAATTGGATGCAGTTCAAAACTTCATCTGGGGTGCGGCTAGAGTCGTCCGCTGGCTTCCAATTCCAGTGGTAGATATTTGGCTGTGGTCATGCCATCTTGTTTTTAGTGGCATGACCACAAAAAAAAAAAAAAGGCGGCAAAACTTACAAAAACTTTCGAAGTATGGAAGAGTGGAAACTTGAACTTCAAGCATTCCTAGAAGCTAATAAAAGTGATTTTGAGTTGTCTGGTGCTGCAAGTCCTGCACAGCTTTGGTTTTAAAGTGATAGCAAGCCCAAGCATAAAAAAATCTCCATAAAAAAACATTTAAAGTCCCGCTACAAATCTAAAGGAGAACGAAGATTTGCAGTCCAAGGACCACGGATATGGAACGCTTTACCCACGGACATCGGCATGGAAGAAAACCATCAGGCCTTCAGGGAAAAAAAACAAAAAAACGTAAGACCCACCTCTTCTGAAGGAGCAGGACGAAACTGGAAGCAAAGCGTCCTGAGGCGATTCAGTTTGCATTTGTGGCGCTATACAAGTTACTCACAACTCCCCTTAAAGAGGAACTGCAGTCACATAATTTGTAATTAAAAACATCTTTGCCATCCTGAAGCTTCCCTCCAAACACTTTGCATATTATTTTAAATATATACTGCGATTCTGTACATGTCAAGTATGCTGCGGAAATCTTCCTCCACAGTCTGCTGCAGCCATTTTAACTGTGGGCAGCTGGAGCTACTTCTTGGATTTACAGAAACGCCTCCAGCTCTGCAGCTCTTATTGGCCCTCTAATGACTCACCCCCCCCCCATCCCGGTAAGCTCTCACAAGAGAGAGCTGTGCATGATGTCATACGCCTAGGTCAGGGGTGTCAAACTCAATTTCATCGAGGGCTGCATCAGCATTACGATTGCCCTCGAAAGGGCCGGTTGTATCTGTAAGATTAGATGTCCAGCGCATCCCCTCCCCTTACATTAGATGTTAAATGCCACCCCACCATCAGACGTTGAGTCCCCCACTCTCCCTTACATCACAGTGTACCCCCCTTTCCTTAAGCTGCTGCTGGGAAGAGGCTGAATGCATTGCTTGAAAGCAGAAAGTAAGGGTCTTGAGGGCGAGGGCCACAAGAAATGGCTTGGAGGGCCGGATTCGGCCCGCGGGCCTTGCTTTTGACACCCCTGGCCTAGGCTAATGACCAGACAAGAAACAGGAAGTGGGCTGTATAAGGGATTTACTGGCAGAAAAATGATTGATTTTACTATCCAAAGTTAAAACAACAACAAGGGGAAAAGCTTTAGATGGAAAGTTGAAAAATGACTGAAGGTCCGTTTTAATGACCAGGCCATTTTTTGCGATATGGCACTGCGTTATTTTAACTGACAATCGTGCGACGTTCTACCCAAACAAAATTTTTCCCTCTGTCAATTTTTTTTTCACACGGGGAGGATCAGTAATGATCTGCCCCTTGCACCTCCGTTTGCTCAGTGGGGATCGCTCCGTTGATCCCCGCTGAGCTGGCGGATGACAGGGCGGTCCTCGCACACTGTGCAGGGTCCTCCCTGTCTTTAATCCGCTCTCCCCTATGGGGGATTGGATGAACACGGACCGTATGTCTGTGTTCATCCGATCCGCCTGAAGGATGGAAAAGTAGGGTTTTCCTCCGTCACACTTTGGCGGATCAGAGCGGGTCGGATGTCAGCGGGCATGTCACCGCTGACATCCGCGGCTCCATAGAAGAGCACGGAGCGCCCATTCAGGTCTGCCTAAAAAACTGGCAGGCGGATCTGAACGGTCCGCCCGTGTGAAAGAGCCCATAGAGCTTTCTTTTGGTGGTATTTCCATCCCGGCGGTTTTTATTTTTTGCGCTATAAACAAAGATAGAGTGACAATTTTGAAAAAACAAAACTGATCTTTTACTTTCTGCTATAAAACATAAAAAAAAATATTCATCAATTTAGGCCAATTTGTATTCTGCTACATATTTCTGGTAATAAAAAAATCCCACTAAGTGTATATTTATTATTATACAGGATTTATATGGCGCCAACAGTTTGCGCAGCACAACATCAGGGAAGACAGTACAGTCACAATTCAATACAGGAGGGATCAGAGGGCCCTGCTCGTTAGAGCTTACAGTATAGAAGGGAGGGTCAAGTGGAACAAAGGGTAGTAGATGGGGGGGGGGGGGGTGATCAGGTGGACAAAATGAAAATACAGTTGTTAAGTGGGGGTAGGATAGGCTTCTCTGAAGAGAAGGGTTTTCAGAGATCGTCTAAAAGCTAATAGAGAAGGAGATAGACGGACAAATTGGGGTAAGGAGTTCCATAGGCTTGGAGAGGCTCTGGAAAAGTCCTGGAGACGAGCATGGGAGCAGGTGATTAGAGAGCAGGAGGTCTTGAGAAGAACGAAGACAACGATTAGGTTGGTATTTATAGACCAGGTCAGTGATGTAGCTAGGGGGCAGAGTTGTGGATGGCTTTGTAGGTAGTAGTTACTACCTACAACTTTTGGTTTGTGCAAAAGTTATGGGCGTCTCCAACATAGGGGATAGATTTATGGCGCTTTTTTTATATATATATATATATATATATATATATATATACATACACATTGTGGCGGACAGATCGGACACCTAACAGACAATTTAGACATTTTTTTATTTTTTTTTAGGAACCAGTGACATTACTACACTAATCAGTAGGGTTGTCCCGATACCACTTTTTTTTTAGGACCGAGTACAAGTACCGATACTTTTTTTCATGTACTTGCCGATACCAAATACCGATACTTTTTTTTAAATGTGTCCCCACATATATCCAGCCATGTCCCCCCACATATATTGGAGCCATGTCCCCCCCCCATATATGCAGCCATGTCCTGTCCCCCACAGATGCAGCCATGTCCCTCACATATGCAGCCATGTCCCCCACAGATGCAGCCATGTCCCTCACAGATGCAGCCATGTCAAACGAAAGCTGCCTGTAATGCGGCGCTGTAATGCACGGGGTTTAACGCGGCGGCTTTGCGGTATGCGGCGGCGGCGGCGGGGGGAAGTACTCTATTCAGGTATCGGGGGTATTTGCGAGAGTACAAGTACTCCCGCAAATACTCGGTATCGGTCCCGATACTGGTATCGGTATTGGGACAACCCTACTAATCAGTGCTAAAAACATGCACCGACGTTGTACTAATGACACTGGCAGGGAAGGGGTTACCAGAGGTGATCAAGGGGTTAACTGTTCCCTCACTGTGTAATAACTGTATGGGGGATGGGCTCACTGGGACAACACACGCATAGCAGAAAGACAGGATCTGTGTGATCTCCACCATGACACTACCTGCCTGGAGTTTACATGTTCTCCATGTGTCTGCGTGGGTTTCCTCCAGGTACTCCGGTTTCCTCCCACACTCCAGACATGCTGGTGGGTTAATTGGCTTCTGTCTAAATTGGCCCTAGTATATGAATGTGTGGTAGGGACCTTAGATTGTAAGCAGCTCATTGAGGTTAGGGACTAGGGTGACCCAGGGGCTTGCCTAGAGCTTTTGGCACCCGGGACAGATCCAATATCTGCCCCCCCCACGTTAAAATGTAAAAACACCCCACTGTGCCCCTGCATACTTCTGCATCCTTCAATATCACTTTGTTACTACGGTGTACCCCTCTCTACAACTGCACCTCTGGACCCCTTTACATTACACAGCACCCTGCACCCCTTTACATTGCACAGCACCCTGTACCTCTGCACCCCTTTACATTACACAGCACCCTGCACCTCTGGGCCCCTTTACATTACACATCACCCTACACCTTTTGACCCCTTTACATTACACAGCACCCTACACCTTTTGACCCCTTTACATTACACAGCACCCTACACCTCTGGACACCTTTACATCACACAGCCCCCTGCACCTCTGGACCCTTTTACACTACACAGCCCTCTGTACCCCTTCACATTACACAGCACCCGGCACCTCTGGACCCCTTTACATTACACAACCCCCTGTACAACTGTACCCCTTTTACATTACACATCCCCTGCACCTCTTTACATTACACAGCACCCTACACTAAGGTGACCAGATTTTTAAAATTAAATCTGGGGACATATTTTTCTTTACTGGTAATGGCAACAATCAGCGACTCTCTGCCCGTCACCGCCCACCTCACAGCCTCTCAAGTCTTACTCTTCGGGCCCCAACTACCAAGGCAGAAGAACATGCGAGCGAAGCTAAATGGGCATACCCCCGAAACTGAAGAAATATTCCCTCCGCTCCGACCAGCACATGATCATCAGAAAGGGGCACAGATAATGGGAAAAATACACCCCCCCCCCCCCATAATAGTAGGCACAGCAGAGCGGGGGGTGTAATTCAATTTTTTTTTATTTTAATTCTGCACTGACTGTCTTTGAAATTGCCCCCGCCCCAATAAATCCAATCTGGGGACAAAACCAGGGACAGACTTGGTCTGGGGACAGTGTCCTCAATCAGGGGACTGTCCCCTGAAACTGGGGATGTCTGGTCACCCTACCCTACACCTCTGGGCCCCTTTACCTTACACAGCACCCTATATCTCTGGGCCCCTTTACATTACACAGCCACCCTGCACCTCTGGACCCCTTTATATTATCCAGCCCCCACAGCTTTGGACCCCTTTACATCATACAGCTCCCACAGCTCTGGACCCCCTGCATGTTACATGTTACACAGCCCCCCTTCAGTGCAGACCCCCCTTAGTGCAACCTCCCCATTCAGTACCTCAGGTCAGTGCAGCGAAGGCACATGGACGGAAGGTCCCCTCCCCCTCTGTACACATACACAGAGAGGAGGGGGAGGCGGCTTCACTCAGCATGTCAGGTCAAGTGCCGACAGCCACGGCCCGTGGCCGTGAGAGGGGGGATGGATGGTACCGCGGTGTCACCACGCAACCCCCCCTCTTCTGCTTGCCTAAAGTGACTCCAAGTATGTGGCACTGTCACCGCTTCAGTCACGGGGGGCACCCCGGCCTTCCCAAAAATCAGCTTGTGCTGTAACGAATCGCAGCACAGTGATTGGACACAAGAGGCGAGATTTATGATTTCTCCAATCACAAGCAGTGGGCGGGGATTGTGCTCCTCCAAGCATTCCCGACCAGGACAAGTACTGTCAGTGAGTAAAGCGGTGATGTGGTGGCGTTTTTTGTGGGCATCAGATTGGCCCGGGGGGTGGCTGTGTCAGTTTCATTCCGGGACACTGTATTGTCCTGGAATGAAGGTGCCCGGGACAGATCTGCAAAATGCGGGACTGTCCCGGGCAATCCGGGACATGTGGTCACCCTAGTAGGGACGGATGTGAATGTACAGCGTATATGTAAAACGCTGTGGTAAATGGACGGCGCTCTATAAGTACATAAAATAATAATAATCTCCCCTGTTAGAACGGAGATCTGCCATGTTTACAAAGGCAGATTCCGTTCTGTCACTGCGGGAGAACGATAGCCAGTGTGAGGTCGTAGTTGCAGCAAACGTCGAGCAATCCCCATCTGCTATGAAAGTTCGTCATTCCCGATGGTAGATTTATTTTTTCTGGCAAGGGTTCAGCCATTGCGGCTTTATAACCAATGCACATGTTATGCCTGCCCTATCACGGCTTCTCAGCTGAGCTTCCTGGGCCACCTGCTGCAGTTTTCCCTTATGCTCACTAGAAGGAGCCAACACGGCTTTCTTGTGTCGCACATTCTCCATAGGTGAGTTTACGTCTGCTGTCAATGGAATTCGGCTGTAATGCTAAAAGTAGAACACAATGGGCCAGATTCACGTACATTGGCACATTTTTGGACCTGCGTAGCGCACCTCCTTTACGCTAGACCGGCGCAATGTAGAGGCGCAATCACCGTATCCTCGTAGTATTTGCGCAGAAATTAGCGCCGGTGTAACGTAAATTCCGAGGCGTAAGGCGGAGTAATTCAAATTGGGAAGGACGTGGGCGTGTTACATTGAAATGAGCCGTGACCCCATGCAAATGAAGGGCCGGCCGGATCGCGCATGCGCACATGAAGCAGACCATGGTCAGCACCTCTGTGCGCATGCTCACAACTCGGGAACGGCGCAATCAGTGAAATTCGAAGTGGACCCGGGCCACTTAGTGAACTACGCAGACAGCATAAATAGACAGAGAAAAACGCACTTCCTTTGCAAAAGTACATCCCTTTGTATCCCTTCCTATACAGCAAGGTGCTTTTGTTCTGTTGTGTGTTCGCGTTTGTTGCGTTGTGACTTGTCTTTGTGATATTTGTTGACTGTTTGATCTAGTGTTTTGGATAATATATTTTATAGTGTTTTTTGGTGATTGGTTGTGAGACTTTTTGGTTGATAGATTTTGTTTGTTTGTTTTGTTGCTTGATTTTTCCTGCTTGTTTTTGTGAGTGATTTTTGGTGATTGTTTGGGAGAGAGTTGTTGGATGAATATGACTGAGAGGAAGTTAAATTTTACTTTGGGGGAGAAACAAATTATTGCCCGGGCCCTTACCCAATATGGGCGTTTCCTTCACGGCCCGGAGAGTGCCAACACCCCCCGGCCAGGAAGAAGGAGATTTTGCAGAACATTACGGACCAGGTAAATTCATTAGGGGGGGAGGGGACCCGGACACACGAGGGGATCGTAAAGCAGATCAATGATCTCCGGCGTCTTGTCCGTAAGAAGCTGGGGCAGATGGCAGCACATGCCAGGGGCACTGGAGGGGGCCCACCATGCCCTGTTAGGCTGACAGCGGAGGAGCGTGCGGTGGCCCACACCTTTATTAGGCAACAAGTGGAGGGCCTGCCCGTGATGACAGGTAAGGTATTTTTTTTCCTATCTGGTGTGTAGCATGTGTGTGTGGGGGGGGGAGGTTATATGTGGCAAGTGTGTGGATCCTCCAACCTGTGAATGTTTTGTGTCATCCACAGATGTGCAGGAGGGTGCTGGGCCATCTGGCCTGACTGCACCATCCCCGGGACACCAGCCTGATGAGGACCCCCAGAGAAGGCCGGAGTCCTCGGAGGAGTTGGAGGAGTTTGAAGAGGAGGAGGATGTCATGTCAGCCAGTGGATTGCTGTTTTTGGAGGAGTCTTCCCCTCTGGCTGGCAGCAGCCAGCCCTCCATAAGGGTTAGCCCCTCCCACTCCTCCCCCAACAGGGCTCCTCTCCCAAGGGCCTCCCCTTCTCCCGGCCACAAGCATCAGCTGGAGGCAGGAAGTCGTCCCAGAAGACCAGGGGGGTGGCCGAGGTTCTGCCCGCCAATCTCAGAAGGGACCAGGCCCTTCAGACCCACCATCTGGGGCAGGTCAGTCAGACTTTGGGGCGGATGGAGGAGAGCCTGTCCTCCATAAAGGATACGCTTGGGGACCTGGACTGCCACTCCCTGGCTCTTACAAACAGCAGACGTTGGGCAGGATGTGAGGGCCCTCACCCAGGCTATCCAGGCCAATACGGTAACACTAAGTGCTGCCCTTACCAGAATTGCCGTGGCCTTGGAGGGCAGGCAGCCAGGTGGGCAGAGACCAGGGGCTGCTCCTCCTTCCCCGGATTACCCCCCCCCCCATGGGTCTCCCCTGAGGAGCCGGGGCCATGGCCATGGGCGCCCCAGGCGTGGGTCACGCCAGCGGCATTAATTTGGTTTCCCCCTTTTTTTTTTTTTTTTGGGACTTTTTTTTTTTTGGGGGACTTTTTTTTTTTGCTGGATTTTTTTTTATTTTTGCTGGACAATTTTTTTGTTTTGTTGTGAATGATTTTGGAATGTGGGGGTGACATTCCTGCCGGAAAAGGGGTGTCACCCTCATTTGTGGTGGAGAAGGGTTCCCCAGGACCAGGGAGAAGTGATCCCCAGGTCCGTGTGAATGGTGTATGAATGTACAGTGACATAATTGGAGCCGTGGCATGGAGTTGCTGCTCACAAGTCCTGCATGGTGGGCTTGTGCCAATCCAATGTGATGAGGATGTGGTGTGCATGCATGCATTCTCATTGTGCCATGATTAATGTGTGTGTTTAACGTGCAAAGATGCCTAATGTGAGCTGTTTCCTGGCTGCTCTTCCCTCAGAAGACGGGGTTTCCTCGCTTAGGGGGGGGATTGTCTGGTTCAGGGGTCAGGTCATCACGTAGGTCAATCTGCAGGCCCTTTCTCACTGCGAAGTTGTGCAGAATGCAACATGCACCGATGATCTGGCACACAAAGTTTGGGGAATACAACAGGGTACCCCCAGACTTATCTAGGCATCGGAAACGTGACTTCAGGAGGCCAAAGGTGCGCTCCACCACTGCACGTTTTTGGGCGTGGGCTTCATTGTATCTTTCCTCTCCTGGGGTTTGGGGGTTTCCGGATAGGAGTCATGAGATGGGGTCCCAGTGCATATGCAGAGTCACCTGTAAGGGAAAAGACAGGAGGATGTTAGTCATGCATGTGCCCCTTGTGATGTGTGCATCATGGGGGGGGACAGTCATGCCTGCCACCCATGTCACTCACCAACCAGCCAGGTGTCCCCATACACGTTCTGTTCGAATTCCATTGGGATGGGGCTCTGATTGTATATGTAGCTGTCATGGCTGGATCCGGGGGGGTTTGGCACGGACGTGCCATATGAGGCCTTGGGCATCGACTATCACCTGTACGTTGATGGAATGCCAATGCTTCCGATTGCGGTATATGTGCTCTGTCTCATGGGGGGGGGCTGGAGTGCCACATGTGTGCAATCAATGGCCCCCACTGTGCATGGGAATCTGGCAATTCTGTAGAAATCTGTCATTGCCTTCAGCCGCAGGTCCTCAGTGGTGGGTTTGATGATTTGGTTGGCCATGCGTCTGAGGATTGCTGGGATAACCTGGTGCACACATCTGCTCATGGAGGATTGTGACATCCCAGCCACCACTCCACTTGTTCTTTGAAAAGAGCCACTGGCAAGGAAATGGAGTGTTGCCAGGACCTTGACCAGTGGCTGCACTGCATGTGAGCGGTGTGTTGGGCTGGTGATGTCCTCCTGCAAGGTTGTGGTTAATTCCAGGATGAATGAATGAATGAATGAAAAACTTATATAGCGCGACACATGCGAACTGAATCGCCTCTGGGCGCTTGTTGTTTCTGTCTCTCTTGACATCAAAAGAGCAGAGTTTTAATCCGTCTTCTGAAGGTCAGGTGGTTTTCCTCCAACCGAATGCTGGTTGGTAAAGCGTTCCATAGTCTGGGACCCTGGAAAGCAAACCTTCTTTCTCCTTTGGACTTGTATCTGGTTTTGGGTACCTTGACCAAATTTTGGGATTGTGGGCTTCTATTTTTCCGCAAAGATATGGTGGGGCATTCCCATGGATGCACTTATGCATCAGACAGAGTGCTTTAAAAGCAATTCTGTCTTTTACTGGCAACCAATGAATGGCTCTCAGTGAAGGTGAGATGGATTCCCAGGGTTTTTTCCCAGTCACCAGTCTGGCGGCCGTATTTTGAACGGTTTGCAGACGAGTGATTTGGTACTTGGGGAGTCCGAGGTAAAGGGCATTTGCATAGTCCAGTCTGGAGTTCACAATTGTTCCCACCACGACTGCTACGTCTTCTTTGGGAACAAATGGAATAAGTCTGCGTAGTAGGCGCAGCAGATGGTGAGATCCGCTGACTACTGACCCTATTTGTGCGTCCATTGTCATGTAGGAGTCAAAGATGACCCCAAGAATTTTGACTTTGGAGCTAGGGGTGATGATCTGGCCAAACATGGGCGGAGGTGTCCAGGTTGTTGCCAGTTGACTCTTGCAACTGGCATGAAACAGAAGTTCTGTTTTTGAATTGTTGAGTTTGAGATAACTCTTAGGCCCCATACACACGAGCAGACAGATTTGTTCAAATCTGTCCGTCCGACAGATTTGAACAAATCTGTCTGCTGGGATTTTGGTTTGGTCGCGTGTACACACGAGCAAACCAAAATCCCCGCCAGCAGAGAGCGCGCTGACGTGGCGGTGACGTTGACGCCGCCACGTCACCGCACCAGGAAGTAAAACACTTCCGCGCATGCGCCGAATCCATTCGGCGGCGGTGCGGCGGCGGTGCGGGACGACATGTCTGCTGGTAAGTGTACTAACCAGCAGACATGTCGGGCGGACGGATTCCCACCCAATAGATTTCAAAGCATGCTTTGAAATCTGTCGGGTGGCCAAATCCGTTGGCTCGGCCGTACACACGATCGAATCTGTCTGCTGAAACGGTCCAGCGGACCGTTTCCAGCGGACAGATTTGATCGTGTGTACGAGGCCTTAGTCATCCAGTTTTCTATCAAAGAGAGACAATTCTCTAAACTGAGATGATGATCCTTTTTATTGCAGATGCGAAAATATAGTTGCGTGTCGTCTGCATATGAGTGATAAAGTAGTTGTTGACTACTGATGATTTCAAAGAGTGGGCGAAGATAGATGTTGAAGAGCACCGGTGAAAGGGGGGATCCTTGAGGGACTCCACATGACACCGTGCGTTTTCCAGAAGTGAACGGTCCCAATTTCACTGTTTGTGATCGGTTTTCCAAAAAAGAGGAAAACCATGGTAAATCACCTTCTGTGACTCTGGCTACCTCAGCCAGCCGAGTCAGTAAAAGTTTGTGGTCTACCGTGATTCCCCTTCGTCTGCGGCCTCTAGAACGTCGTCCCATATTTTGAGCAATGCTGTTTCTGTCCCGTGCCCGGGGCGGAAGCCCGATTGGAATGGATCAAGTAGATTATGGGTATCTAGATGCTGTTGCAGCTGTTGTACCACTACTTTCTCCATTACCTTGGAGAAAACATTTAGCATTGTTATGGGCCGGCGGTGAGTTGGGTCCTTGGGGTCCAGGGTGGGTTTCTTCAAGATGGGCTGGATTGTGCCCTCTTTCAGTAGGGAAGGCACTATGCCTTCCTTAAATGACTGGTTTATAAGCTGCGTGATGGGAGGTGCTAGGATATCGGCACATTCCTTCAGCAGTTTAGTGGGGATAATATCATTAGGCGATGTGCTATTGCGCAACGCGTTGATGATATTTTCTGTGGCCTCGATGGAGATGGGTTCCAGAGTGAACTTTGTTTGTTGTAGAGAGTTTCTATGGATGTTGTGTGGTTGTACGGGGGGGGGGAGGGGGGGTTGAGGAGGGTCCTGTTCTGCTGATTCTCTCAATTTTATTGATGAAGAAATCCGACAATTCATTACAAAATTCTTGGGTATCTGAATTGGGGGCTTCAAGACAGCCAGGATTCATGGTCTGACTGACCAGCTTGAAGAGTTCCCGTGGGCGGTTTAGGGCGCTGTTGATAGCCTCGGAAAAAAAAAAATTCTTGGCTTTGAAGATTTCTTTGCGGTATTTTTTTGTTGCTACTTTGTAGATGGAGAGATTCTCCTCAGAAGCGCTTCTTTTCCAGGCGGCTTCTGCCCTTCTACGCTCTTGCTTCAGTAGTGACAGCTGGTTGTTGAACCAGCCGGCCTTGTTTTTCCAGATAAGGGCTTTGCGTTTCGGCGCTACTAAGTCTGCTGACTGTAGTAGAGCTGCATTTATGGCATCCAATGTTTCTGAGGCTGTTCGAGATGGTTGAATTGTTTTAATTTTATTTCCCAAGGTAGATTTGAAGCGTTCCGAATGGAGCTTCTTCTGAGATCTAGTCCAGTGTGTTGTCACCGGCTTGGGTGTTTTTATCAATGGGGGAGTTTTGGAAATTATGAATTTAATTGCATGGTGATCTGTCCATGGCAACGGTTCATTTTCCAAAATACTTATTTCCAGATTTTGTCTGAAAATTAGGTCAAGTGTGTGACCTGAAGCATGTGTGGGCCCACATACTAATTGCTGTAGCCCTAATCCTTCCAGGTGGTCAATACAGGCGTCGGCCACGGGATCCTGTGAGGAGTTGGCCCAGAGATTGAAGTCCGCGAGCAGCAAAAGGTGTTTGCTGTTTAGGGTATAAGAGGAGATGACATCTGTCAGTGATGGTAAAAACTGCGATTTTGGCCCGGGTGGCCTATAGCATAGAAGAATGTGGATGGTTTCCTGGGGATTTGTTTGGAGCTGTAGAGTAATGCCGCGTACACACGGTCGTTTTTTGCGATGAAAAAAAACTACGTTTTCTGTGAAGTAAAAAACGACGTTTTTGAAACGTCACTTTTCAAAGACAATTTTGCATACACACCATCGTTTTTTCACAAAAAGCAAGGTTACGTTCACCACTCTTTTCCATTGAAGCTCGCTTCATAACTAGCTTCTGGGCATGCGCGGGTTGAAAAACGTCGTTTTGAAAGACGTTTTTGCTACACACGGTGACTTTTTGTGAAACAAAAAACGACGTTTTGAAAAACGACACAAAAAATTCAAGCATGTTGGAATTTTTTTTTGCCCACACACGATCAATTTAAATGACGTTTTAAAAAACGTCGTTTTTTTTCATCGCAAAAAACGACCGTGTGTACGCGGCATAAGGGTTTCCATGAATGAAAGCGAGTACTGAAGGGCTGGTTTAGAGATCACAAGATGAATCTTGTGGATCACCGCCAGGCCTCCACCTCTTTGCCCTATTCTCTTTTCCGTGATTATACGGTAATTTTCTGGCACCAGTTATCCTAGAATGGTGTTACAGTCGGCTGTGAGCCAGCTCTCTGTAATAAAGAGACAGTCTAAGTCGTGTTGTAGAATGAAATCATGAATTTCTAATCAGTGTCTTACTGCCGATCTAGTATTGATCAAAGCACATGATATGTGCTTGGGTTGAGGTGGGTGACTGATTTTTTTGACAGTCGATCGTCGATCGATCCTCAAAAGTTGCTCCATTCTTAGAGCCTTTTTGGTGACGGCTGGTAGTATAGTGGCAAAATGTCTCAGGCTCCAAATGGTTTCTGCCGAGTACTGCCGATTAGCCATGGTGGTCCGTCACTGGGGGGGGGGGGGGGGGTTGATGGTCAGATGACGGTGGGGAGAAGAATCCTTAAATCCTCTCTCCCAGCTATTATTTATTTGGTCCAGAGGAAGGCAAAAAAACCCTGGCCAAGCTAAGCCAATGTGCTGGGCAGGGAGAAAAAATTCTTTCCTGATCCCTAAGAGGCGATCGGTACAGACCCTGGATCAAATGCTGATACGATTGTGAGGGGATGGGGTGAAAGGTATTTCTGATGCTGGGGAGGGGGAGGTGTACCAAGATGGCCGCCGACAGAGGGCCCAGGCCGGGGAGCTAACACTGGCTGGAAACAGCCAGAGAGGGCTGGTTTGGTGAATCGGGGATGGATGGGGCCTTCCAGGGGTGAGGGTGGGTATGCTGGGCGAATCTGGGGGTGATCCAGAGCGCTATTGCGGTGCGCCGGTAGGCCGCGGTTGAAGCCGCGGACTTTCCTGAGCTGCGGGTGCCGCGGACCGCCGAAAAAGATGGGAATTCGCTGCGGGGGAGGGGTGGCGAGGGGGGGATGCCTCGGTTGTGGTCCGTGGTGAGGGTGGGCTGATTCCTGGCTTGAGACAAGCTGCGGCTTGTCCTGAAAAGGACGGCCGCCCTTGATCCCAGGGGGGGGCAGGTTTTACCTGCCAGGTGGAGCCCAAAGGGGGGCGAAGTCTGCTGGAGAGAGGCTGGAGGAGGCTGGAGAAGATCCGGATCCAGATGCAGGTAGGAGATACGGGTAGGAGCTGAGGCTGAGCTGGACTGGGGGAGACCCTGCCTGCCTGCTGCCTACACCTGCCTGGAGCTAAAGCAGCACGCTCCTACTCCTAGGAGCGAGTGCCGATGGGGGCTCCTGCTGCTAATCCGCTGCCTGACTAACTGACTGACTGACTGACTGACTGATCCAGTACGAGATCCAGTCCTCTAGGATGGCATGAGGGGTGAATCTGAAGATGCGATACACCTCAGAATCACTCATGCCAAAGAGGTCTATGCGTGTGCGGTATATCCTCTCCCATGCCCTCCTCCGTGCCCTCCTCCTTGCCCTCCTCCGTGCCCTCCTCCTTCTTTGCTCCTCTAAAGTCAGTAGTATAGCTATGAGCAAGGATGCCCCTGGCATGTTGGCATAAAGTTTGTTGTCCAGCAAGTGTCACTGCTCAGCTCCTCACTAACAGTGTTGCTTTAGCTGACATGTAGACGGATTGTCTAATTTTATTCCACCTTTTATATGGTCTAATTTTAGACAGGACGTGCAGCTGTTGCGCACAGCGCGTAGCCTGCGCTGCACCAACTTACTTTTGTGGATCCCCGTAACTCCCTCATTTGTGTCTAGCGCAGTTTTGCGCGGACGGATACGCCGGTCTATCGAAATTACGCTGGTCCAAAAAAAGTAGATTTCATGCGTATATCGTTTTGGGAATGCGGCGCATCGATACGCATGCGCAAATTTAGACTTACGCCGCGCATCTCCTGTAACGCCGGCGTAATCGCTCTGTGAATCTGCCCTATTGTTCTTTTAGGAATCTGCCCTATTGTTCTTTTAGGAATCTGCCCCATTGTTCTTTTAGGAATCTGCCCCATTGTTCCTTTAGGAATCTGCCCCATTGTTCCTTTAGGAATCTGCCCCACTATGTTTTAAATAGACATGGGCGACATCAATAAATTTGTTCCGTTCTGTTTTGTATTGGCCGTTAATTCGTAGTTTGTGTCCGAAATTCTATTTGTATTGAATACAAATTTTTGTTCGATTTGTTAAATTTTTGTAAAATTGCGAACGTTCGTTATTTTGAATCCAAAAAGCAAACCCAGAAAGTCAGCAGTGCTTTTTAAATTCATCATAACGAACGTCCGTAATTTTACAAAAATTTAACAAATCGAACGAAAATTTGTATTCAATCCAAATTGAATTTTGGACAGGAATTACAAAATACGAACTAAAGGGCTACAAACAAACTCGGCACAGAACAGGGATGGTGGGAGCCCCTCATAATGAGCACAGCATCTTTGACTCTGAAATGTCGATAGATGCACAAATAGGATCAGTAGACTCATCCCCTTCATTCCAAAAGAAGACATAGCAGTAGTAGTTGGAACTATCATCAATTCCCGAATCGACTACGCAAACTCCCACTATATTGGTCTACCTAAATATCAGATTTTGCGTCTACAAGTCGTCCAGAACAAGGCAGCCAGACTGGTAACTGAGAAAAAACTATGGAAATCCCTCACCCCATCACGGAGGACCCTTCATTGGCTAACCGTAAAGAATAGGATCACATTCAAGACCCTCTGTCTCACCCACAAGTGCACACAAGGAAACGCTCCTCAATACCTGTGTGAGAAAATAAAGCATTACACCCCCAATCGCGTTCTCCGATCAACCAACACAAACTTCCTCCACATCCCCAAGTCCCGCTACAAATCAAAGGGAGAACAAAGATTTGCAGTCCAAGGACCACGGCTATGGAACGCTCTGCCAGCGGAAATCCACATGGAAGATAACCATCGGGTCTTCAGGAAAAAACTTAGGACTCGTCTCTTCTGAAGGATAAGGACGACACCGGATGGACAATTCGCATTTGTAGCGCTAGAGTTATTCACTCACTCAGCACAGGGATGGTGGGAGCCCCTCATAATGAGCACATCTCCAGGAGGAAGTCAGCACAGGGACGGTGGGAGCCCTTCATAATGAGCACAGCAGGGGCACAGCCACAGGAGGAAGTCAGCACAGCACAGGGATGATGGGAGCCCCTCATAATGAGCACAGCTACAGGAGGAAGTCAGCACAGGGATGGTGGGAGCCCCTCATAATGAGCACAGTAGGGGCATTTGAAGAAAAAAAAAATGGCCCTTTAAGAGCTATGTTATGGAGACGGGTGTGGCCATCTTCCCCTCTCTCGTCTCCATGCCCAGCCACCAGAAGGATCCGATCACCTCCACCACTGCAGACAGCGGGCACGGGAGAGCGGTGGGAGGGGGGCCTCTCTCCCGCTGCCAAAAACGGTGATCTTGCGGCGAATCTGCCACAGAGACCAACATTATTGGAAACCGGACCACCCGTTGAAGACGAGGATTATCTGTGTTATGGTAGCTAGGTGCTGTCACAACAGAGATATCCCTCTTCAAACAGCCGACGTATATCGGCGTGCAGCGGTCCGGAAGTGGTTAACTAAAACCTCAGTATTCAGGTCTAATTGCAGTGTTGGCACTTTGAAATAAATGAGTTGGTTTTGTGTCGCAGTTTGGGCACTCGGGCTCAAAAAGGTTCGCCATCACTGCCCTAGACCATCCTGGATTTCACTTGTTTGGCTTTTAGCCACGTTTTCGAATGATCTCAACAAATTTGTCCACTGCTTTATTACAGGTCGTCTGTCCGCCCGTCCCCCCCGTCCCCCCCCCCCTCATTTTAGTGGCATGAGATGAGTAGAAAATGGAAAATCTGCTTTCATAATGAATTGGTCTGTTCAAGGAATCTGTCTGCGATTGTGGCTAAGCTTTTTGCTATTTTTCAACTGTAGCACCCTGCTCCCAATGAGTGGGTGCTATGGGCCAGATTCACGAACAGTTAGGCTGGCGGATCGAGTGATCTGCCAGCCTAACTGTGACTTTGAGCCGGCGTTTCTGTTTTCTGTAACCAGAAAACAAGAAACGCCGGGTTGAAGTTCCGATGCGAGCAGCGTAACTGAGTTTCGCCATCGCATCGTTACTTCAACTTAAAAATGGCGCCGGGGGCGTTCCCGCCGATTTACGCTCAAAAAATATGTTAATGAGCGGAAATCGGCAATTCACGATCGAATTCCGGCGCGACGCAATGACGATACGACGTTTCCGGACGGGATACGCGGCGCATAGATATACCTACATGGGGTTGGAGTATCCTATGTTAGGTATAGGCGTCGTCATTGCGTCGGGAAAAAAAAAAAAAAACGTTGCTTGCGTAAAACGGTCATGAATGGGAATGTGACGTCATTGACGTTCATTCACAGATTTTGGAGCATGCGCACGGGGATGTTTTGACACTCGACGCATGCGCAGTACGTTGGCGGCGGGATCGCGCTTAGTTAGCATACTACACGCCCCGTACCCGCCCAATTTGAATTCCGCCGGCTCATTTGCGATGCGCTGCCGCAACTTTAGGAGCAAGTGCTTCGTGAATGACAGCACTTGCTCCTAAAATTTCTGCAGCGCAACGCAAATGAGAAGCGTTACTCCAGAGCAAAGATGCTCTGGACTACCTGAATCTGGCCCTATATGTTGAAATTATAGTTGTCTGGGCAGTAGTTTGGCCCAGAGAGATTTGTTCAAATTCATGGCTCTGTTCCAGTCTCGTTGGTTGCGTGATTTTCCTTCTGACGGTGGGTGTCGCTGTCACCACTGGTCAGAGTTGGAAAGGCAATGGGCTGGATGCATTGGGTGCCTCTTTCCCAGAAACAGCCCAGAGGGTGTGGTCAACCTGCTGTGCATTATGGGAGGGGGTACTTAAGGGGCAGACACCATTTTGTGGGGTTCGTCTTCCGATCCCACCCTGAGGGCCCTCCCGGCCTCAGGGATGTGTTGGCAGTTACCGCCTCGAGGCCACGTTGGCCTGAGGCCTCGCTACTGAGAAGTAGGCCCAGAAGCCTACTGATCCAGGGATGATCCTGTGTCACCTTGCCTAAAGGAAGGGACAGAGCAATTGAGGACTCAATTGGAGGATATATCCGGATCTCAACGTTTATCTCACAGTGCTGAATGAATGAATTGCTGAATGAATGAAGTGCTGCTGGAACTGCTGAAAGATCCTGGCACTGAGAGCCGAGTTCTACCATTCACCTAGTCTGTGGCAGAGACTACCCTTTGATTGAGCTTCGCACCAGCTGCTAGACCAGTGAGAGTGGACCTATCCTGTGGTCGCTGAGTCCATCGTGGAAACGGCTGATCCTCTGGACCTAGAAAGAGTATCTGTGGTTTGCAAGTCAGATGCCTGAATCTCCCCTGAACCTCCATCCCTCTTTTCTGAAGTTGTCTTTAATTTTAAAAAAAACTCTCTGCAAGGGGGAGAAAAAGAGACTTAGGCCCAGATCCACAAACAATTATGGCGGCGGATCTCCAAATCCGCCGCCGTAATTTCAAATCTGCGCCGGCGTATCATTGTTTTGTATCCACAAAACAAGATACGCCGGTTTTTGCGTAGATACGCCGTCGTCCTAAAGTGTCCTATTTACACTGGACGCTAGGGGTGCTTCCACGTTGAATATGCAAATTAGGTAGATACGCCGATCCACGAACGTACGTACGCCCGGTGCAGTGTTTTTACGTCGTTTGCGTAAGCGTAGGTCCGGCGTAAAGTTACCCCTGCTGTATAGAGGCGTACGTAATGTTAAGTATGGACGTCGGGCCAGCGTCGGTTTTTTCCGTCGTTCACATTGTTTACGTAAACCGTTCGCGAATAGGGATTTGCGTAAGTTACGTTCACGTCGTTTTCATTGATGTTTTGCGACGTGATTTCGCGCATGCGCACTAGGATAAGTCCACGGCTGGCGCATGCGCAGTTTAAAAAAAAGCGTTGTTTGCGTCGGGTCATCCATAATTATAATAAAACACGCCCGTCACTAGTAAATTTGAATTACACCCGCGTACGTTGGCCCATTTACGCTACGCCGCCGTAAGTTACAGCGGCATTTCTTTGTGGATAAGGATACGCCGCTGTAACTTACAGCGGCGTAGAGTAAATGGGACACGCCGTGCCGGCGGGGCAGGTATGTGGATCTGGCCCTTAGTGTTTAGTGCAGACATTTCTTCCTTTAACCATTTCTTCAAGGAGAACCCCTGAGACGGACGTTCGGAACAGTAAGGTAACGGCAGACCCAAATCCAAACTGACAGCTCCTTCGAGGGTAGTGCTACACGTGGGGGCTCGTCCGAGATTTGCCGTTACCTCTCGAAACTAAATAGACTGTTCGTTTGGGACTTGTCATATGGAGGGAGAAAGACTGCGCTAAAAAGGGGGGGGAAGAAACTTGCAATCACTTCGGTAAGGTAACGGCAGGCCCAAATCTAAACCAGCAGCTCCTTCGGGGGTAGTGCTACACAAGAAACAATGGTTGATGTTGGAGCTGCCCAGGATATGCTGTGATTCTCAGTGCTTGTCTGTACAGGTAGGCACTACCCAAAGCAGATTTGATTGGGCCCACCAAACCCACAAATGGATCAAACGCAAATGTTTTTTTTTTTTTTAACTCAAAGTAACTGGAATACTTACACTGCCGGGTTATACTGCTGCCTACAGCAGAAGAGGACAAGGAAAACCTAAAAATGATTCACAATCATCCCGCTTCAATTTTTTTTTTAGCAAAATCACTACTGTTCTCACTTTGCCTTCCTATCACCAAGTGAAAATATCTGACTCCTGTGGATTTCAGAGATGCTTTCATGCCCCTATATTTCTATTGCATGAACAATTCCTGCGGTTTGCTGTAGGGCCACTGCACTACTAATTCCTGCACATTGGGTGTTGTTCAAGGTGCTGGACCCAGTACTAACCCTGATGTGTTCTTGTGGCCTACTTAAAGTTTTTTTTATTTCTATAACAAACACACCATACTTACCTCCACTGTGCAGTTCGTTTTGCACAGAGTGGCCTCGATCCTCGACTTCTGGGGTCCCTCGTTGGCTGTCTTGGCTCCTCCAAGCAAGAGCTAGCCCCCTTCTGGGAAGCGCTCTCGGCCCCGTCTACCCGGCGCCATTGATTTGATTGACAGCAGTGGGAGCCAATGGCTGCACTGCTATCAATCATCCAATGAAGAGCCAAGAAGCCAGCGCGTTCACGGCTTGGGATTTTCAAGGGCTCAGGTAAGTAAACAAGGGGGCTGGGGGGCCTGTAAGCATTGCATGTTTTTTCACCTTAAAGCGGAGGTCCATCCGAATTTTTTTTTTTGTTTAAAGCCAGCAGCGACAAATACTGCAGTTGCTGACTTGTAAAAAAAAAAGGACGCTTACCTGTCCAGCGCGCCTGCGATGTTGGCAGCCCGGGGCCAAGCAAACGCTCGTCTATCGGCTGCCCACGCCACCATCCTTGGTGAGGGAATCAGGAAGTGAAGCGTTGCGGCTTCACTGCCCGGTTCCCTACTGTGCAGGCACGAGCCGTGCGGCACTCCCTCACTGGTCCCTGCTGTCTTCTGGGACCTGTGTGTTTCCCAGAAGACAGTGGGGGGTGACGCGAAGGGGCGTGACTCCCGCGGGAGTCTACTCCTGAAAGTGAGTGCAAATACCTGTAATACACAGGTGTCTGCATCCCCTCCCCCTGAAAGGTGCCAAATGTGACACAGGAGGGGGGAGGGTTCCGAAAAGCAGAGGTTCACTTTTTGTGTGGACCTCCGCTTTAATGCATGGGATGCATTAAGGTGAAAAAGACGGGGAGCATTACAACCCCTTTAAACAAACTCCTGTTGAGGGAACAGTCAGCACAAGGCTCTGTCAAGCAACAGGACAATGAGCATCCAGACATTACAGTGATTTGGATTGGTCCCAAACTTTTAGAAATCTTTGCTGGGATTTACTCATCATTTGGATTATCTGGTACTAATGATCAGATTATCGTACGATCGCTTCAAAAGCCGTATTTTTCATACGATTTTACGATCGGCTTTACGATTGACTGCTCTTAAAAGCTTGTTGGAAAATGTTGCTTCCCACTGTCACAGTACAACGCAGCGGGAGAAGATTCCCTCATCCACCAGGCTGATCGAAAGACAATCCACCCAGGGTCAGTGTAACAGTGATTAAAAAAAAGCCAGGAATACAAAAAAAAGTTTTAGCATGACATAAGCCACAGGTGTCAAACACAAGGCCCGTGGGCCGAATCCGGCCCTCCAGACCATTTCATGTGGCCCTTGAACCTCTCCTGCAACTGCAAGAGAGCTCCAGCTCTTCACTGGCCCTACTCCAGACCCTTACTTTCTGCTTTCAAGCAATGCATCCAGCTTCTTCCCAGCAGCAGCATAAGGAAAAGGGGGTGCACTGTGATGTAAGTGAGGGTGGGGGACTCAACTTCTGATGGTAGGGGTGGCTCTTGACATCTAATGTAAGGGGAGGAGATGCGCTGGAAATCTAATCTTACAGATACAACCGGCCCTTTTGAGGGTAATCATAATGCTGATGGGCCCACCATGAAATTGAGTGTGACACCCCTGACATAAGCTTTTAAGGTCTCCTTGTTGCCTTTAGTGAACTCAACTTGTTTATACAGATTTTGTTTCTGAACGCATACATAGTGAAATGCAAGTTCAGACGGAAGTCACACACCTCCAGGGTGTGCTCCAGGCAAAGGTGTTTCAACCCCTGGTATTACCGGTAGTTACGTGAGCGCAGAGCCGTTCAAAGCTGGGGAAAGTTTCCAATATAGAGCACAGCGGGAGTTGACAAATTGAGTAATGTGTGACAGTGATAACCCTTGGTTCTAGACATAATTGCCCCGAGGGTTAACGATCAATGGGATCTGTTGAAGTAATTTTGCTCTCCCTGGAGCTTTTTTATTTTATTTTTTAAACTAACAGATAAAGTATCTAAACCACGGGTAGGCAACCTTTTGGGGGTTTAGATCTACCTAGACATCACCCCCCCCCAACAGTATTGTCCTGTACCCCCTAATGCCCCCTCCACATCACCCTCCTTGTAAGGGCAAACAGAGGAGTATACCTAACAAGCCCAAAGGGCTATCCATCAAATGACCGACAGGACCAAGTTGAGATCACAATGGAACATGCATTTGGAACAATGTAGGCAACACTGTACAAAGGCCTTCAGTAAGGCCTAAAAGGCAAAAGGACCACTAATGCCTCATACACACAGCCAGATTTTCAGAGAAAAAAAAAAAGTCATACCAGCCTTAGATAGAGAACCTGTTCTCTTTCTTTCTATCGGACTTCCGACGGACTCACGGCAGACTTTTGCACGGTCAAAAGTCCAACCGTGTGTACAAGGCATAAGGCTGTGATTTGTTTCTTAAATGGTACGCAAGGCCAAAATTATGATCAAGACCAAATTGGAGAAAAGGCAGGATTTGTCTATGGAGTACTTCCGGAAATGGAATTTCCTTATCTCGTACCGCAACATACACCTTCCAACTGCAATCATAAACCTTGTTAGAATTAGACTTTCTAGCTCTTAAGAGCAAATGGCCAAATCCTAAAAGCCCCTTTCCCTCAGGGCCTGAGCTTCAAACAGCCAGAACATTAAAAGCCAGCAACTGAGAAGCATGGGCGTCCACTAAAAAAATGTCAGGGGGGGGGGGGGCTGCTTCCGCAGCGGCAATACACATTTAACCCTTTCTTCAAACACTAGCAGGGGTTAAAAGCGCCCCACTAGCGCAGCTAAAACGATGGTAAAGCGGCACTTTTTAGTGGCGCTTTACCGATAACGTGCCCAGTTGGCAGTGTGAAATAGCTCTTGAGATAATTCAGCTTCACTCCATGCCCATATAAATATAGCCTAGAGAATGTACAGACCCCCCTTCAGCACAGACCCCCCCCTTCAGCACAGATCCGCCATTCTGCACAGACCCCTCCATTCAGCACAGATGGATCCCCAATCCACCCCCCCCCTCCCTTTAGCACAGATGGACCTCCCCTCCCCATCCCATACAGTACTCCAGATCAGCCATCAGCACGGCCAGGTCACAGCAGGTTCCCTCCCCCAGTGTACACATAAACACTGGAGGGAGAGACAGCTTTACTCTTCTCGCTGTTTCTGTGTGACATGCGGCCCGTGGCCGCGAGACTCTTCAACACCTTCTCGAATTTCTAGGGGGGGGTCAAATGCCCCCCCCCCCCCCCCTTTGCCCTAGCCCATGCTGAGAAGTACACCGGCCTGTGACAAAAGATCCAGGAGGACACACATGCAATCTGCCAGGAGTTTGACTATATCCAAATGCCAAGTCGTCTTGGACCAGTGCCATGTAATAAAAAACAACCAGAATGCCCACCATCTCGATCCTACAGAGTAGGTAAAGAAGGAGCTTTAGAGGGGAAGGTTGAACAGATCGCATAAAGTCAAAGCATTTACCACAAAATGTCCAAGAAGCCCCAGTCTGGGCAACAAAACTGTCCAGTTTGCGGTTCAGCCTGGCACCAGGATGTCCCTCTCTGACGTCCCTCACCTGCGTCAGAGAGTTTTAAACACAGCCAGGTGCAGAGACCATTCTACACCTCCACCTTCTAATTTCCCACACCTGGGATCTGCATGGTGGTTAGGGCCAGGATGTAAAGTTCTGCCCAAGCTATAATAAAGTCCAGTTCTCTTTGGACCTGCTCAACTTCTGGTGCCTCTCTGATGGCCGATATAAGCCACAGCTGTGGCAACAAATCCTGGTTGAGGAAGTAAAAATGTCCAGCATTAAAGAGACACCCGAATTGCCTTAAAGCAGAGTTCCACCCAAAAATGGAACTTCCACTTTTTGGAATCCCCCCTCCCCTCCCCCTTCGATGTCACATTTGGCACCTTTCAGAGGGGAGCAGATTCCGGTCTAATACAGGTATTTTGCTCCCACTTCTGGGCATAGATACATGAGCAACCCGCGGGTATCTACGCCACTTCCGGCACCTTCTCCGCCCCCCCCCCTGCTGTCTTCTGGGAGAAACACAGGTCCCAGAAGACAGCAGGGACCAGTGGGATGGCGCAGCACGACTCACACATGCGCAGTAGGGAACCAGGAAGTTGGCGGTGGCAGTACACGAGAGCCAAGCAATAGATCGGCTTTGGGTGCCGACTTTGCGGGCGCCCTGGACAGGTAAGTGAGGCAAACCAAGCCTCAATCTGGTCAGCCCTGCAGCGCGCATGCGCCCACCGCTGAGAAGCGCCGAACGACACAAAACATGGTCACTTGAATTAACAAAGGTGTTATTACCGTATTTATCGGCGTATACCGCACACTTTTTTGCCCTGAAAATCAGGGCAAAATCGTGGGTGCGCGGTATACGCCGATAGCCGCTTTCCCGCGCCGAGTTTCAAATACTGCGCCGGCATATACCGAGCGCAGTACACTCAGGTATAGTCGGGCAGACTCGGCTCCTCTCGCGCTGACGTCCTGGACGTACAGGATGTGAGCGCGAGAGTAGCCGAGCCTGCCCGACTATTAACGAGTGTACTGCGCCTGCATATACCGAGTGCAGTACGCTCGCGTATAGTCGGGCAGGCTCGGCTCCTTTCGCGCTCACGTCCTGTACGTCCAGGACGTCAGCGCGAGAGGAGCCGAGTCTGCCCGACTATACCCGAGTGTACTGTGCTCGGTATATGCCGGCGGAGTATTTGAAACTCGGCGCGGGAAAGCGAGGAGGATGCCGCGAGGACGCCGGACCCGCCGAACAGGACACCGGACCCGCCGAACAGGACACCGGACCTGACGAAGAGGACACCCGAAGCCGCAGACGGACACCGGACCGGACGAAGAGGACACCCGAAGCCGCCGATGGACGCCGCGCAAGACACCAAAACTGTAAGTACAAAAAACTTTTTTTCCACAGGAATGGCGGCAACTTTAGGGGTGCGCTCTATACGCGGGAGCGCGCTATACCCCGATAAATACGGTATATTAAAAAGACACTGATGTCCGATAAGGTACATAATAACCCTAAAGTTGTTAAAAATACGCTGTGCCGGGACAAGGTGAGGAGATATCCACATCACGTGACCACAAACGCCGACGTCATACGTCGACGCAGGGCCACGGCGACGCCCATCCACCCACCTGACCGCACAGGCCAATCGGCCAAAGGAAGGAACCAAGCCTCAGTTTGGTCTCGATTGGTCAAAAGCTAAATACCAAGTGAATGCAATGCCCCAACCAACATCCACGGAACAAATCCCCTTACTGAAAGGGAGAAAAAAGTCTGCGGACACCGGCTGCGCGCCGCATCATCAGTGATTAAAAAACACATAAAATAAAGCAATAAAATTACATAAGTATCTCTAGCGTATGTCTAAACCCTGAGAGCAAGGTAATGGAGAATACAAATGTAGGAAGCTGGTGCACACAATCACAGTAATGTACCTGGCATAATAATACATAAAATAAACTGAGGTTTTTTGTAAAATAAAGTCAAAATCCCACTGGCAGAACACACAACCGGTAGATTAATACAGGCTGACTTGGGTAATACAGCACAAGAATAGGTTACATATTGTCTAACGTTGGTGATTGGAGACGCTAGACTGCAAAGTGGGGTTCGACCCAAAATAACCTAACAGGAACTAGCTCCCAGAACTGTTCCAGATTATTATAAAGATTTATTAGGAGTTATTGATAAAAGCATTGATATCCGTGTCAATGTTCAAACCGAACGGTGTGTACGTTTTGACACGGTATACTTAAGCCATTTCTTGTCTGGAGATTTCCCGGACGAAGTTACTACCTCTCCAATGGGGGCGGTATTTGTCGATCCCGACAAATAATGTGTTGGACGGATCTCTATTATGTTTTAAGTCGAAATGTCTGGAAACAGAATGTTTCTCGAAGCCGCTCCTAATTTTAGCAATATGCTCGTTCAACCTTGCTGATAGGGCTCTCTTCGTGCGGCCGATGCACTGCAGACCGCACGGGCACTGAATGAGGTATATAACACCCTTTGATGCACAGGTTATAAACGGTTCAACCTCAAACTCTTGGTGAGTGGCTGTGGATTGAAAGGAACACATTTTTCTCTCTCTGCAACTATTTAGAGCACAAACCTGACAGCGTTTACACCTGTAATACCCCGTGAGATTCTCAAGGAACATCCTGGATGCTTTCGGAGGGTCATGTACACAGGGGGCATTACGATTGCCAATCGTAGAGGCACCCTTAAAAAGGCACAGCGTATTTTTAACAACTTTAGGGTTATTATGTACCTTATTGGACATCAGTGTCTTTTTAATATAATAACACCTTTGTTAATTCAAGTGACCATGTTTTGTGTCGTTCGGCGCTTCTCAGCGGTGGGCGCATGCACGCTTCAGGGCTGACCAGATTGAGGCTTGGTTTGCCTGTAGGTGCGCATTCGCGCGTCCTTGCTGACGCCCACGATGACGCTCGGATTGTTACAGCATGGATCATCTTTTAAAAGGGGGGTGATCTGGTGTGTCACCCGTGCCCCAAGAGGAAGCGATATTTCGCGAAACTGGTCGGGCGGAATTTGTGTTGCATCGGATCACCCCACGTTGATTACACCTTTTCCTTACCATATTGGACGGGTTGGTTTTTGGATTACTTCCGTCCGGAGTTCCAAACTGACATGCCTATATACTATGTTCCAATGTAAGTGAGTTTTTGTTTCTTTTTAAATACATTTTATCCTACGGTGTTACACTATTGTGGCCCTTTGTGTTTCTCCATGTTGATTCAAATCAAGTTCTTCACCCAACTGTCTTGAACGGGGATTGACACCTGGTCTGGTCCAACTTCATCCTCCTAGTGACCACCTACATGCTTTCTGGGGTCTTCTTTTAAGTAAGAGGCCACCGGAAATCTGGTAAGCAGATTTTATATTCTCATGGTGGAGGATCTTATATCAGCTTTTTCATCAGAGCATTTGTTTTCATACCTTAATTCACTGTTGTATTGGATCTATGTTGTTTATCATAAGACTGATCATTTTTTTTTGCTTTTATACATCAATGGACAATTATTTATGACAACATTTTTTGGATATATGTATTGATTTTCATTTCTGTAGCGCACCTCGTTTTTTCCATTGTTTGTTTTCACTGTTGTAGTTAGTACAGTCAGGTGCAGCTTCTTTAGAGCATTCAGTTGCTCCCAACTTACTTTATTAATTTTATAGTTTCTTAGCGCAGTTGATTTCTCTATATTCTTTTGCTGCAGTATTTGTAGCTGCTGACTTAAAAAATAAAAATACGGTGGAACTTTCTACTAAAAGAAGACCTATCTATCCTGGACACTTGCAAAGTGTATCCGCTAGCCCGTAACACAATACCACAGGGCCACAGGCATGATGTTGGGAGGATATGAGGAGTCAAAACACGTTTCTCTAGCTCAAGGAATGTTTGCATGGTCAATAAAGGATAGAAATTGTATCCTTAGGCTGGGGAGATATACAGTGCCTTGCAAAAGTATTCACCCCCTTGGCCTTTTTATGTGTTTTGTTGCCTCACAACCTGGAATTAAACATGGATTGTTAAAGCATTTGCATCATTTCATTTACAGAACATGCCCACAACTTTGAAGATGTTTTTTTTTGTTATGAAGGAAACAACAAATAGGACAAAATAACCAAAGAAGTCAATGTGCATAACTATTCACCCCCCTAAAGTCAATACTTTGTAGAGCCACCTTTTGCAGCTATCACAGCTCCAAGTCGCTTTGGATAAGTCTATGAGCTTGTCACATCTTACCCACTGGGATTTTTGCCCATTCCTCCTCGCAAAACTGCTCCAGCTCCTTCAAGTTGGATGGTTTGCGCTTGTGAACAGCAATCTTTGCCGTAGATTTTCTATTGGATTGAGGTCTGGGCTTTGATTGGGCCATTCCAACACATTTACATGTTTCCCCTTAAACCACTCAAGTGTTGCTTTAGCAGTGTGTTTGGGGTCATTGTCCTGTTGGAAGGTGAACCTCCATCCTATACTCAAATCACACACAGAGTGGTACAGGTTGTGCTCAAGAATATCCCTGTATTTAGCACCAGGGCTTTTTTTCAGGGGGAACTTGGGGGAACTCAGTTCCACCACCTCTGGCTCAGACCCTTTGGTGCCCGCTCACCACAATCACTTGTAAACACAGAAGTCTGGTTTCTGTGTTTACAAGTGACAGCTCTGCACTCTGTGTGTAACCCCCTGAACTCTGCACTCTGTATGTAATGCAATCCTGGTATTTAATGCCCCTTTAAGACCCTACTACTGTTTGTGAAATCTGAATGGGGTCGTGGTTGAGTTCCTGCACTTATTTTCTGAGGAAAAAAAGCTCTGTTTAGCACCATCCATCTTTCCCTCAACTCTGACCAGTTTCCCAGTCCCGACTGCTGAAAAATATCTGCACGTTATGATGCTGCCTCCACCATGTTTCACAGTTGGGATGGTGTTCTTTGGGTGATGTGATGGGTTTGCGCCAGACATAGCGTTTTCTTTGATTGCCAAAAAGTTCAATTTTAGTCTCCTCAGACCAGAGCACCTTCCTCCATACATTTTGGGAGTCTCCCACATGCCTTTTCGCAAACTGAAAACGTGCCATTTTGTTTTTTACTGAAAGTATTGTCTTTCTTCTGGCCACTCTGCCATAAAGCCCAACTCTATGGAGCGTACGGCTAAGGCCTCGTACACACGATCAAATCTGTCTGCTGGAAACGGTCTGCTAGACCGTCCCAGCAGACAGATTCGATCGTGTGTACGGCCGAGCCGACGGATTTGGCCACCCGACAGATTTCAAAGCATGCTTTGAAATCTATCGGGTGGGAATCCGTCCGCCCGACATGTCTGCTGGTTAGTACACTTACCAGCAGACATGTCGTCCCGCACCGCCGCCGAATGGATTCGGCGCATTCGCGGAAGTGTTTTACTTCCTGGTGCGGTGACGTGGCGGCGTCAACGTCACCGCCACGTCAGCGCGCCGTCTGCTGGCGGGGATTTTGGTTTGCTCGTGTGTACACGCAAGCAAACCAAAATCCTATCAGACAGATTTGTTCAAATCGGTCCGTCCGACCGATTTGAACAAATAGATTGCCTCGTGTGTACGAGGCCTTATTGTCGTCCTATGTACAGATACTCCAGTCTCTGCTGTGGAACTCTGCAGCTCTTCCAGGGTTACCTTAGGTCTCTGTGCTGCCTCTATGATTAATTAATGCCCTCCTTGCCCAGTCCGTTTTGGTGTACGGAAGCCAAGTCACTTTGGATAAGTCTCTATGATCTTGCCACATCTTACTACTGGGATTTTTGACCACTCCTCCTCCTTGCAAAACTGCTCCAGTTCCTTCAAGTTGGATGGTTTGCGTTTGTGAATAGCAATCTTTCAAGTATCAGTAAAGGTATTTTTTTTTTAATGCTAAATAGCTTGCTTTACCTTATAGCAGTCCTGCTTTCATGTCCTCCATGTCCGTTTTTGCTTAGAAGTTGCTATAATCCCTTGCTGAACTCCACACTTCCTGCTTGTCTGGCTCCTTATGAAAAACCTCATGGTAGCTTTTCACTGTGGTCCATGATCAAGAGAATGTGATTACTGTGTCTAAAACTCCTCAGAACCAATCAGATTCATTTTAAAACAAACACTGCCCTGGATTTGTTTGTTTTTGTTCTGTGTGTCCCTGTACACACAGAACAAACTGAAACTAGTCTAAAAACGAAAGTGAAACTAGAGGCACATTATATGATTGATTTTTATCTATTTTTAATCATTTTTAAAAGGAATCAGTTAACTTTTATGTCTCTATACCCTGTAAACAGTCACTTCAGCAAAAACATTTTTTTCCTTTACTACTCCTTTAAGTCTGACCACAGATTTTCTAGGAATCTGAGTCTTAGCATAAACAAGAGAATCGCACCACTGCTGGAAGAAAACTTTACCGATTGGACCTCCGTTAATTTTAAATCGATTTCCCCCTAGCCTACAGCCACAGAAATTGCATATTGTAATTTCTACAACTGAGGCCCCTTATTTGCATGGGCCAGTTTATATAAGAGTTCAACTTATGCCGCGTACACACGATCGGATATTCCGACAAGAAAAGTCTGATTTAAGCTTTTGGTCGGAAATTCCGACCGTGTGTATGCTCCTTCGGACTTTTGCTGTCGGAATTTCCACCAACAAAAGATTGACAGCAGGTTCTTTTTTTTAGATGGAAAAAAAGTCCTATCGAAAATTCCGCTCGTCTGTAGCTATTACGACGCATGCTCTGAAACAATTCGACGCATGCTCGGGAAGCATTGAACTTAATTTTCTAGGCTCGTCGTAGTGTTGTACGTCACCGCGTTCTTGATGGTCGAAGGTTCAGAGAACTTTTGTGTGACCGTGTGTATGCAAGCCAAACTTGAGCGAAATTCACGATCAGATTTTCCGTCGGAAAAACCATACAAGGTTTTTCCGACGGAAAATCTGATCGTGTGTACGCGGCATTAGCCTTTAAATTCAGGATTAATCTTTTCTCACCAGCAGCTGCATGACATATCCTGGAGGAAGGAGAAATACGTAGAGGGAGAGGTCAGTGATCTTATCCACAATCTTATCCACATTCTAGGGCTGTGTGGGAAAAAAAAAATCTTGTTATCGGAAAAGGTTCGGACTTGTTGCACCACAAACCCTTCTGTGGTTTATCAGTTCAGGACAGAACGTGTTTTTGTGTTGTTAGTTTTCAGGTCAGTCTGTGATCTCCGTCCATGAAAGGCACATGCAGCTGTCCATTACATAGCCATGTGGTCACCCCCGATCCTTGTGACAGCGATGTGGTGGTGGTCGGGGGGGGGGGGGGGGGGCAGACAGACATATTGTCAGGTGACAACAGCAGAAGAAAGAGCCGCTACATGTGACAGAGCAGCTGTAGGACAGTTTAAAGTGCTGCACAAGTGTTCTATTACATTACCCAACTAATTACAGAGCAGTTTGCATCATGGCTTAGAGAGGCTTTCACAGTGAAACAAGAACGTTCTCTTTGACCACATAAACTCCTGGGATTTTTTTTCCTTTAACCACTTAAGACCCGGACCTTTAGGCAGCTAAAGTACCCAGACAGATTTTGCGAATCGGCACTGTGTCGCTTTAACTGACTATTGTGCGGTCGTGCAACGTGGCTCCCAAACAAAATTGGCGTCCTTTTTTCCCTCAAATAGAGCTTTCTTTTGGTGGTATTTGATCACCTCTGTGGTTTTAATTTTTTGCGCTATAAACAAAAATAGAGCCACAATTTTGAAAAAAATGCAATATTTTTTTTTACTACTAATGGTGGCGATCAGTGATTTTTTTTTTGTGACTGCGACATTATGGCGGACACTTCGGACAATTTTGACACATTTTTGGGACCATTGTCATTTTCACAGCAAAAAAATGCATTTAAAATGCACTGTTTATTGTGAAAATGACAATTGCAGTTTGGGAGTTAACCACAAGGGGGCGCTGAAGGGGTTATGTGTGACCTAATTTGTGTTACTAACTGTAGGGGGGTGTGGCTGTAGGTGTGAAGTCATTGATTGTGATTCCCTATGTAAGGGAACACACAATCAATGCGAGCGCCACAGTGAAGAACGGGGAAGCCGTGTTTACACACGGCTCTCCCCGTTCAACTCCGGGGACCGATCGCCAGACTCCAGCGGCGGGTCCGCGAGTCCCGGTCCTTTGGACCGGGTCGCGAGCACGCGCCGCGACCCCGCGGCTGAGCTTAAAGGGCCACGTACAGGTATGTGGATGTGCCCAGCCGTGCCATTCTGCCGACGTATATCGGCGTGAAGGGGTCCTTAAGTGGTTAAAGTAGTAGGGCATTTTGGATAGCATAAGAGGGTTATAACCTCTGAGGGTATACGAGTATGTATGAATTTAGTTCGATTAAGGCTTACCTGTAGCTACCCAGGATATTTCCTAAACGTGCACGGTTTAGGAGATATCCCACTGTGTCTGCATGTGCCGAAGTGATCGGCACATGCGCACTGAAGCAATGGCACGTCGTGCCGCTGCTTCAATTAGCTGTGCAGTTATCAGCGGCTTCCGCACACATTCGCGTGGGAGTGACATTATCGCACCTCCGGAAGAGATGGCCATGGCCCGGGGGTGGGTGGTTTGTCTCGAGGACAGCTGTGGGGCACTTTGATCTAAGGTAACAGCTTTAAGCATCTCTTCTCTAGGGAGAAGACGCTAATGCATTAAAATGTACAGAAGCCTGACATTGCACCAGCATTCTAATGCACAGGTTTTTGCTGCACAAATATATGCATTTATTCATCTATATATATATATATTTATTTATTTTTTAAGGCATGGACTTGGCCTTCAAGATAGGATCAGGACGCAGTTGGTGAGGACAGAAATAAGCACACGGTTTTGTTTTTAACTACTTGACCACCGCAGTATGACAAAATACGTGCTCTGTTTGTGCAGTGATATCTAAATGATGGGTGCAGCCACAGGCATCATTCAGATATCACCGTCTTCAGCCGCCAATTCTGTGCACCATAAGAACGATCAAAGCGGCAGTTCCACCGATTGATCGTTCTTATAGGCAGCGGGAGGGGATGCCCCCCCCCTCCGGTGCTTCTCCGGGCTCTCCCATGGCATCGAGGGCCCAGAGAGCAAATCGGCCGGCGCTGGCTGGGGAAGCATAGAGGTGACTGGGGACCAGACGGTCACCAGACATCTCTATGACCGTCGGAGGCCCGGGTGTGACGTTATGCGCGGTACCCAGAAGTAAACAAAGCCGCAATCGTGGCTGTCGGTGTGAGATCAGTGAATTTTTTTTACAGATTTCATGCTTGTAAGCCTGGAGGAGAGATGGGAGATCTTATTGACCCCACATCTCTCCATAAAGAGGACCTGTCACACTGATTCCTATTACAAGGGATGTTTACATTCCTTGTAATAGGAATAAAAGTAATAAAAAAAAAAAAGTGTAAAAATAAAAAATAAAATGAAGTGAAATATTAAAATTTATATATATATATATATATATACGCCCCTATCCCCGGTAGCTCGTGTGCAGAAGTGAACACGCATGCAAGTCCCGCCCACATATGTAAACGCTGTTCAAACCCCAAGTGAGGTATCATTGCGTGCGTTAGAGCGTGTGTGACAATTCTAGCACTAGATCTTCCCTGTAACTTGAAAATAGTAATCTGTAAAAAATGTTAAAGCGTCACCTATGGAGATTTTTAAGTACCGAAGTTTGGCCCCATTCCATGAGCGTGCACAATTTTAAAGCGTGACATGTTAGGTATCTATTTACTCGGCGTAACATCATGCAAAACAATTGGGCTAACTTTACTGTTTTGTTATTTTTTTAAATTCATGAAACCGTTTTTTTTCCCCCCCAAAAAAAAGGTGTTTGAAAAATGATTGCGCAAATAAAAAAAGTTGCAATGACTGCCATTTTATTCCCTAGGGTGTCTGCTAATTTTTTATATATAACGTTTGGGGGTTCTGATTCATTTTCTAGCAAAAAAAAATTTGATTTTTTTACATGAAGGAGAGAAGTGCCAAAATAGGCCCGGTGGACAAGTGGTTAAACCAGTGGTCTCAAAGTACCGGCCCACGGCAGGGCAGGGGGGGGGGGTGCCGCGGAAGAGGGGGGGGGTTGATTTCCTTCACATGCAGAGTAGCGCAGGAAGAGTCTCTGTCATAAGTTCACTTCTCTGTCTCACGCTGCGTCTGCTCCCCGCCCCCCCTCTCTTCTCGTCCAATCACATTTGCTTGTGATATCACTTGGGATGGACAAGAAGAGAGGGAGGGGGGGGGGGGGGCGGGGAGCAGATGCAGCATGAGACAGAGAAGTGAACCCATGACAGAGATGCTTCCTGTGCTACTCTGCATGTGAAGAAAAAAAGACAACAAGTAAACGCGGACCTGTACCCCGATTGTGCCCCATGTACCCTGATTGTGACGTCTTGTGCCCTCATGTACCCTGGATGTGCCCCATGCACCCTGATGTGCCTTAATGCGCCCCATGTACCCTGATGTGCTCCATGTGCTCTGATGCGCCCTGATTGTGCCCCATGTGCTCCGATGCGCCGCATGTACCCTGATTGTGCCCCATATGGTCGGATGTGCCCCATGTACCCTGATGTGCTGGGCTCTGTACCCTGATGTGCCATGTCCTGTACCCTGATGTGGCCTGTTGTGCTGTGCCCTGATGTGCTGGGCTCTGTACCCTGATGTGCTGGGCTCTGTACCCTGATGTGCTGGGCTCTGTACCCTGATGTGCTGGGCTCTGTACCCTGATGTGCTGGGCTCTGTGACCTGATGGTGAGTGGTCAGTGTGTAGTGGTCAGTGGGGTGTATAGTGTAGTGGTCAGTGTAGTGGTTGGTGTGCAGTGTAGTGGTCAGGGTTAATGATGCGTACGCTCACACCAGTGCTGGGGGGTAAAAATGCATCCGCTCACACCAGTGCTGGGGGGGTAAAAATGCATCCGCTCACACCAGTGCTGGGGGGGGTAAAAATGCATCCGCTCACACCAGTGCTGGGAGGTAAAAATGCGTCCGCTCACACCAGTGCTGGGAGGTAAAAATGCGTCCGCTCACACCAGTGCTGGGGGGTAAAAATGCGTCCGCTCACACCAGTGCTGGGGGGTAAAACTGCGTCCGCTCACACCAGTGCTGGGGGGTAAAACTGCGTCCGCTCACACCAGTGCTGGGGGGTAAAAATGTGTCCACTCACACCAATGCTGGGGGGTAAAAATGCGTCCGCTCACACCAGTACTGTTTTTTTTAAGTTTGTATGCAGCCCCCCATGGGATATGAAAACTTGTCTTGTGGCCCTCAGGTAATTTGAGTTTAAGACCCGTGGGTTGAACCAAGTTTGAGATTGCAAAAATACCGAAAATGACATGGCATTGTTCATTTTCTGAGAAGCTTACACAGTAAATACAAACGTCATCCAACATTTTTATTTTTTTTTACCCATTTCTGTAAACACAAAAAGGATTAAAAGTAAGAGAATAATCCACCATCTCCTATGCCTAATGGCGCGTACACACGATCACTTTTTGCGATGAAAAAAACAACGTTTTCAAAAACGTCATTTAAAATCACTGTGTGTGGGCAAAACGTTGTTTTATGTCTTCAAAAAAACGACGGAAAAAAAATTCCAACCTGCTTGAATTTTTTGTGTCGTTTTTCAAAACGTCGTTTTTTGTGTCATAAAAAGTGATGGTGTGTGGGCAAAACGATGTAGAAAACAACGTTTTTTAAACCCGTGCATGCTCAGAAGCAAGTTATAAGACGGAGCTTCAATGGAAAGAGTGCCGTTGAACGTGGTGTACGTAACCACGCTTTGCTAGAGCTTTGTAGAAAAACGATGGTGTGTACGCAACGTCGTTTTGGAAAATGAAGTTCGAAAAACGTCGTTTTTTTCATGATTCAAAACGTCGGTTTTTTTCGTCGCAAAAAGTGATCGTGTGTATGCGGCATAAGAATGCTTGTGTTGAAGGGCCAGGTCATCTCGATGGAAGAATATGCAATTACACACATAGCAATACAAAATCAAATATTTGAAAAAGAAAAGACCCTCCCATTTAGTTGACTTCGATAGCTCTTAATCCATTTGACTTTCAAGTACTCATGGTGGAATTTTGTTGATCACTACTGATCAAGTAAATGTGCGTGATAGAAAACCGATCATAACAGAGTGTTTAACAGATTATTTTCATTTATGACTAATTGAAAAAGTGATCTTTTAATCTTTGTAAGAAAGAGGTTGGTGTATGCTGCATCATCACTAGATACTTCCATAAGATTATGAAGTGGTTTATGATCGCTCACATGTAGATTGGTCACAAATGTCTGTGTATGGCCACCATTATATTATAGACGCAAACCAGGGGTGATTAATACAGACTAATAGGGCTCTAACACACCAAGTGGAACAATGCATTACTACAATTCCTATCATGCCTAGTCATGCGAGTTTTACAGTGCCTCCATTAATGACTATGGGCCAGATTCACATACATTTGCGGCGGCGTAAAGTAAGGCATTTACACTACGCCGCAACTTACTAGAGCAAGTGCTTGATTCACAAAGCACTTACCTGTAGAGTTGCGGCGGCATATCGAAAATCCCCCAGCGCAAGCACGCATATTTCAAATGAGCCGGGTAGGGGGCGTAGAACATTTAAATTAGGCGCGTTCCCATGCCGAACGTACTGCGCATGCGCCGTCCCAAAAACTTCCCGACGTGCATTGTGCAAAATGACGTTGCAAGGACGTCATTGTTTTCGACGTGTACATAAATGGCATCCAGCGCCATTCACGGACGACTTACACAAACCACGTTAAATTTTCAAATGGCGACGCGGGAACGACGGCTATACTTAACATAGGATACGCCACCTAGGGGGCATGTTTTTCTTTACGCCGCGTATCTCTTACGGAAACATCGTAAAGTCACTGCGTCGGGCACGCGTACGATCGTGAATTGGCGTATCGCGCTGATTTACATATTCTCGGCGTAAATCATCGGGAACGCCCCTAGCGGCCATTTTAAAATTGCAGTTCCGATACGACGGCGAAATACAATTACGCCGCTCGTATCTGAACTCAATCCCGGCGTATCTTGTTTTCTGAATACAGAAAACAGATACGACGGCGTAGGTTAGAAGTTACGCGGCTTCTCTACAGATAAGCCGCGTAACTTCTACCTGAATCTGGCCCTATATGGTTATATTACTCTCTACAATAGTAGGACTAAGCAAAACAGGAAAAAGAAGAAAAAAAATTGGCAATGCCCATGGACTGTCCTCAGCTGGTATATAACCCCTCTCCCTATTGGGTGGGTGTGTGCCCGTCTGAAATTGATTTTAAGGCGAGTACAAAAAACCTAATTTTTTGCTTTAGTTCAACGGACACAGCATTCAATTAATCCTGACTATAGGGACGTCCAAAAAAAGGAAAAAATGAGGGGTGGGGAAAATGACCCCAGGCTAAACACAAAAGACCTAACTAGGTCACAGAAGCTCAAAAAAAAAAAGGACACAGGAGCCCCATCTGAAATACATACTGATTGTTACAGGCAGCCTCCCCGCACGGCCGAGTACCCTGCTTGCTCTGATACTGTACAAGCAGTGCAGTGTTTAGCGGTAGCCACAGTGTCACCCCTCTGGCGGGTGTCACCCAGTGCAGGCCAAAGAAAGTATGCACCAACGAAACCTGAGATAGTGAAACTTGATGACGGAAGGCCCTAGGAAGTGCCCAAGTAGAATGTGCCATGACAGGGAAAGAAGGAACCCAACCTTTAAATAGAATAGGCCCAAATCACTGTCTGTTTGATCCGGAGATGGTAGCCGAAAAAGGCCAGCCCTTTCCTTGGTCCCTGTGCAACCACAAAAAGAGTCTGACCTGCGAAAAAGAACTCCATGGCTGTCAGATACACCTGAAATCCCTCAAACCACCATCCAAGGCATGAAAAGCAATTGGGATGAGCCGGTTTGGGTCATAAGGAAGGCAAATCCACTTTGCACTACAAGTGCACTTGGAAGTGCAGTCGCCGTAGTTTAGAGGGAGACACGCAAGGATTTTTTTGCTTGCATAGATAAAATCAACAGAGCTTCCCCTCTTTTCAGACCTTCCCCCTCAGATCTACAGCACTTCCAATTGCACTTGTAGAGCAAAATGGATTTGCCTTCCTTGTGTCAAAAGCTGGCTCATCCCAAGGAATTTGCTTTGCATGCCTTGGATGGAATTTGCTTTGCATGCCTTGGATGGTGGTTCGAACAATTCAGGAGTAGATCATGTAAATCAACTCTAATGACCTCATTCAAAATGATCTGTTGACTAATGAATAATGCCACCAACTCCAACACCCTATGGGCCGATGTGATAGCCACCAAGAATGCCACCTTCTGGAACATAGGCAAGGGAATCTCTTGAATATCCTTAAAATTGAGGTTTCTGGAGAACCGAGAGCACAAAGTTTAAATCCCATGGTGGCAAAAGAGACCGTACATGTTGAACACCCTGAAAAAGGTACGAACTAAAAAGTGCGTGGCTAGGGAGTGGCTGAAGGAAGACTACTAGGGCAGACACCTGGCCCCTTATGGTACTCAAGGCCAACTTCTGCTTAAAGTCCCGTTGAAGAAAGGCCAAGATCCAAGCCACAGAAAAGGAGTGAGGATAAGCGCCAATCGACTCACACCAAGAAATGTACGCTTTCCATGTACAATGGTATATCTTGTTAGAAGTCAACGTCCTCGTCTTCCAACATAGTATGGATCACCGATACAAACCTTGGAATAGCCAAAACAATCAAAACCAGCAACTGTAAAGCAGGATGGAAGCTCAGCCCTTGGGACAACTGGTGCTCTTCCGAGAAGGTAGCTTCCAAGGGATGTTTACAGCCACCAGAAGACCTTTTCCCTTGATCTTTTACAGGAAAAAGCTTAAGAGGAAGGTAGTGGCACCAAGATGACTGCAGCATCTACCAGAGGAGCCCATTGACCTCACCAGGAACCTCGGTATCTTCCTGTTGAAGGACTCATGTACAGGCCTATGCAAAACGGAAATGCCTTGAAGGTGGACACCACCAGGCCCAGAACCTGTATGCAAGGCAGGAGAGAAGACTGTCTGCATGACAGCAGCCAGCGAATCACAGCCTGTGGCTGCCGAAGTCTGACCAAAAGTGAAAGGGTTCATTTACATTGTCCCTTCAATTTCAGTATGTGGATAATCGCACCAATTATTTTCGTGAATTAAAAAATATAAAAATCATCCATCCAAGTATCTTTTTCCTAATTGATATCCAGCTGTCACATGACCCAGCTCTCTCCCAGCCTGGCTGCAGTGAAACATAAGCAGGAGGAGCTTCTAGTCCTCTGCTGCTGGTCACATGTTCAAAAAAGAACAGCTTTTAGAAGTACAGAGTAAAAAGAATATATTTAAATCGGTTTTAAATTGTCATACAAATATATAATTTGAAATCAAATTATTTTTGGCAATAGCATTGTGGGCGGATTTCACGTCCCTCAAGCCTGTGTCTTTGAAAAACAGGGAGGTGAAGCCACTATTAATCTACATGCAATATGCCACCCCCATTGTGTTTAGCTGGTTGGTGGGCATGGAATAGGCCATCGGTTACCACTGTGTATATACCCACACATGTGACTCGATAGGTGCATGGGCTTCTTAAATGTGATGAGGAAATGCTCAGCATTGAAACTCACTGAAAAACTGAGCATGTGCAGAGCTGCCACCACAGCTGCATTGGGGACATGGACAGAAGGTGTAGATATTGAACAGCAGGATCAACCAGGTTTTTTGCAGCACACAGAACAGTCATCTCATAGCGAGGATGAACAGCATGTAATACACCATTTATGATTTTTTTTTTTAGGCTGTGTGTTTAGTGACACTTTAATAGTGTGGTCCTGCCACAAAAAGTTTTCCCTGTGACCAAAAACCTTACACATTTTCTAGCGGTCTAGTCACAACTATGCATTTTCCTGCAGTACATTTTTGGAAAAGGTGTGATTTTGGCCCCAGAGACTTCAAAGGGAGCACATGGAAAAAATGCACGGATGTGTGTTTTGGGTACATTTGTGGTAGTATTTTGTGTACAAGTAGTCTACGCCAAAAAAAAAACAACCCCATGCATGAAGCTACAGTGTACCCATCTTCTGATTGTTCCTTCCAGCAGGATAATGCACCATGTCACAAAGCTCAAATCATCTAACCGGAATTGATCTGGAATTGCTCCTAAAAAAAAAAAATAGCAGTGCACTTCCTGCTATGCAAGAGTGTGCACAGGCACTCCTGTGTCTACAGCCTCATAGCTGTACATCTGTAGTGTGAGATTTAAGGTTAAGATTTAACTGTTGCCTCTGGCTAAAAGTCTTAGATTTGAAGAGATCAGCTTAAATTATTGGTGCTGCCTTCTGTTCTCATTGCTGGAGAGAAAGCTGTACTAAAGAAACTTCAGTGCAAACATCTCCCTGCTTCATTCTAAATCGTTGCTTCCTCCACTTCTGGTGCTTCCCATCAGTTAGCAGCAGCACAGTGGCTTAAATGGTTAGAACTGGACTCTTCAACTCAAGTCCTGGTTAGGACAGTATCTACAGGTTTGCATGTTCTCTGTGCTTGGATGAGATTCTTCCAGGTACTTCAGTTTCCTCACCCACTCAAACGACATGCTGGTAGGTTAACTGGTTCCCGTCTAAAGTTGTCCTAGTATGATAGTCTGAGTGCACCCAAGATGGCTGCCTCACCATCTACCACAATAACAGAAGCACTTTGAGCCCACAGGGGGGCAAAACTGTACTAAACAAAAAAAATGTATATGATCTGGTATCGTACGAGAAAAGTTTAGTGTTGGTCTCTTCCGATAATTTTGGTCTCTTCCGATAATTTCGCATGAACAGTCATGATGGGCTCTCAAAGCTGCGTGCCAACAATCAGATTATCGTACAATCGCTTCGGAAGCAGTATATTTTGCATGAGTTTCTGATCGGGTGTACTAGGCTTAGACTAAGGTGACCAGATTTTTAAAATGAAATCTGGGGACATATTTTTTCTTTACTAGTAATGGCGGCAATCAGCGACTCTCTGCCCCCCGCCTCACAGGTCTTACTCTTCAGGCCCCGGCTACTACTGGATGGGGAGCAGAGGAAGATCAAAAGGCAAAGGCAGGTGGCTGGCCGGGATTTGAGCCAAAGCAGAAGAACATGCGCTTGAAACTGAAGAATTATTCTCTCCGCTCCGACCAGCACATGATCATCAGAAAGGGGCACAGATTCTGGGGAAAAATGCAACCCCCCTATGCTAGTAAGCACGGCGGAGCAGAGGGGGGGGGGGTGTAATTCTATTTTTTTTATTTTAATTCTGCACCGACTGTCTTTGAAATTGCCCCTATTAAATCCAATCTGGGGACAAAACCAGGGACAGACTTGGTCCGGGGACAGTGTCCTCAATCAGGGGACTGTCCCCTGAAACTGGGGATGTCTGGTCACCCTAGCTTAGACCCCTTTCACACCAAGGAGTTTTTCAGGCGGTACAGCGCTAAAAAATACCGCTGCTATACCGTTCTAATTGCTGGAGAGAAAGCTGTACCAAAGCAACTTCAGTGCAAAAATCTCCCTGCTCCCTTAGCGGCGCTATACCACCACCACGCCTCCGGCCCCAGTGTCAAAGGGGCCTTAAGTGAAGTTAATAAAAGTAAGCACCAACCAAGGCACAAGTGCCAAACCCAGCCCACCAGGTTATTTCATGTGACCCTTCACACCTCTCCTGCAGCTGTGGCCCCCTCCTGGTCTCAGTAGCAGAGGGTGACAGTCGGCCTCCACCAGTCTGCACTTTTTGCTTCCCAGCAGCACAAGTGAGGGACTCTTGACTTCTAATGGTGGGGGGTGCTCTGGACAACTAGTTTTACAGAGACATCTGGCACTTAGAGGGCAACCATAATGCCGATGCACCCTGTGATGAAATTGAGTTTGACAACCCTGAATTAAAGAGGAAGTAAACAAAAAAAAAAAAAAAACACACCCTGCTAGACAAAGGCTATGCATACTAGCTCTTTATGAATTACTTACCCGAGATCGATGCCCCCACAGTGGTCCTGGGTAATTGCCTCCGTCACCATGATAACCCAAGTGACTTCCGAGTGGCGCAGCGACTGGCCGGAGTAGCAATGGCATCACTCCCGTGCCGCCACTAACGGCATTACCACACTCAGTGTGCCTGATGATGTCTATGGCGCATGCGCTGTAAATACCCGAGTCCTAAATCGGGTATTTTCGGAAGCTTTGACAAGCTGTATAGGCGCCAGCCACCGCGGGGGAAAGAAATAGAGATTAAAGATTTCACAGTAAGTGGGGGATTTTAAAAAAAAAATCAGCATACTGGCGCTGACGCCAGTATGCTGGATCACATGGGAGAGGGTATATTTTAGGGTGAACCTCCGCTTTAAGTGGTTAAAGTGATTTTTTTTTTTTTAAACAAACTTGCTATACTTGCCTGCACTGTGTAATGGTTTTGCACAGAGCAGCCCAGATCCTCCACTTCTGGGGTCCCTCACCGATGCTTCTGGCTCCTCCTGCTTTCAGAGTGCCTCAATAGCAAGCTGCAAAGTATAGTATAGAGCGCCCGCTATAGCAAGGTAAAAAAAACTTCTGCCTTTAGAACCACTCACTTCCTGCCCAGGACTACATGTCCCATGAGGCATTGCTCCTCACTTTCACAAATTTTCAGGAACTTAGTGACATGTATGGATGGTGTACTGAGCTGTATGTGTGCTGCACTAATTCCTGATATGTAAAATAATGCATACTATATGCAGGTCAACTAATCAACTGGCCGATTAATCGATTAAGAAAATAGTTGTCAACTAATCAATTATGAAAATAGTTGTCAACTAATCCAATTATGAAAATAGTTGACGATTAATCGATTAGTTGTTTCGGCCCTAATCACTATGATGCACTACTCAGCGGGAAGAACCTTCTGTGTAATGAACCTGACTGCACCCATTGACAGACCTCCGAATTTAAAGAAACCTTTAAAATAAAGTCAGTACAAGATCAAATTCAGCCAATCACATTTTCTTAAAAAAAAAAAAAAAAATGCAGATTCAACCAAAATGCTCACAAAGTTGCGTACACATCGTGTTCCGTGTGACCCCCTTCACCAATTTTAAATAAGCGCTTAGATAAGGATGACCAGTGGATTTTCACATCTCGCTTTATTTGTCCTCTTCTGCTTAACAGTGACAGACACCCACAAACATACATACCACAAGAGCCCTGCAACTTTTAAGATGACAAGGGTGCTGCACAGACATAAAAAAAAAAAGTCTAAAAGAAAAAAAAAAAAAAAAAAAATACAAAAGCTAAGAGAAGAAAATATATATATAAAAAAAAGAAAAAAAAAAAAAAAAAAAAGAGAAGAAAACCTTTGCAAAGCCGTGACCTCTTGCACACAGACAACTTTCGGTAGTCTAAAGGATATAGCAACAAAACTGTTTTAAAAACTGTGCCACATACCAAAATGCACCCTCCCGTTGTATACTCTGCTTCTTATAGCTTTATATAGAATTTTTTTTTTTTCAAACCCTTTATGACATCACAAAAAAAAAAAAGCCATCAGAACAAACAGCAGCAGTAGTAGTACTAGAAGTAGTAGTGAGCATACTCCGACCCTTTAGCAGCTGGTCGCGACGGACAGGAGACTTGGTGTTGTGAATGCAGCCTCTTCACAGGTTGGATACCTTGGTGGTGGAGACGGGGGGGCATGGGTTTGGGAAATGGGGCGTGATTGAGGTAAACATAACATGATACACACATCATTGGGGGAAAAGAAAGGGAGGGGGGTAATAAGTCACTAACCCTGGGCTTGAACCTGTAGTTTTCCCACTATTTATGAGTTTTTGTATCACTCAATATTAAAAAAAAAAAAAAGCCAGCTGCCCTTGGGATACAAGATTTGCAGAAAAAAAAAAAAAAGGGGGGGGGGGGGGGGGGGGTTCAATGTCTCACTCAACACCACCGCTGCAATTCCAATTAATGTAGAACCAAAAGCTGTGACTTAAGTTTTTGCAATTTTTTTTTTTTCACTTTTTGAAATATATCTTAAAGGTATATAAACAGGAGAGAGTCGTTTCTATGAAATAAAAAGTAAAACAAAAAAAAAAATATATAAGGAAAAGTTTTGCACCAACGCTAGCAGGTTGGTGCGGCATACACTCCGTGACGCGCCTTTTTCCTATCCCTTGCGTCTCCATGATGGGTCCAGGAAAAAAAAAAAAAAAAAGAAAATAAATGGAGCCAAGTCCACAAATATGCCAGAAGACTGGTCCTCTTTATATCCTAGAGCTCAGGACAGCAGGAGATCTGCAAGGCCAACACTACTCCATTAGTGGCCTGAATCAGCAGGGGAGGGAGGGCAGCAGGAGAGGCCAAGGGACAGAGAGCAGGAAGGTCTAAAAGGGTCGTTTCAGGCCGTGAGAAGGGAGGAAAACGGATGCATGAGGTCGTCACGACTCCTCGTTACCCGAATCGTCGTCATCGTAACAGTCAGCGTCCTCTTCCTCCTCGTCTTCGTCGTCTATATCGTCGTCGTACAAGTCGTCGTAGAGCAAGTCTGAGCTGTTATCACTAGAAGGCACTTTGGTTTTAATGCAGTATTCTGCCAGGGTGGTTGGGACTTTCACGCCATCCTTTTCTGCTTCGGCTTTAGTCGCCGACACTTGTTTCCTGTTAAGAAAAGAAGGGGGGTTTGTCAGCACAAATGCAAGAAAATTTTATGAAATGATCATTCTTGTATGACCATTAAAAGTCAACTTCCACCACTGCGTGCTTCGTTCTGCCAGTGCCTTCACCCCGGGCCTATTTTGCCACTTCTCTCCTACATGCATAAATCATCATTTTTTGTTAGAAAATTACTCAGAACCCCCCAAACACTATGTTTTTTAGCAGACACCCTAGGGAATAAAATGCCAGTCATTGCAACTTTTTATCTCGCACAGTATTTGCGCAATCATTTTTCAAACGCCTTTTTTTGGGAAAAAACGGTTTTGTGAATTAAAAAACAGTAAAGTTATCCCAATTTTTTTTATATAATGTGAAAGATGAAGTTACGCTGAGTAAATAGATACCCAACATGTCACGTTTTAAAATTGCGCACACTCATGGAATGGCGCCAAATGTCCGTACTTACAAATCTCCATAGGCGTTCCTTTTTTTTTTTACAAGTTACAAATTTAGAGTTAGAGGTCTAGTGCTAGAATTGTTGCTGGCGCTCCAACGCACACGGCGATACCTCACATGTGTGGTTTGAACAGCGTTTACATATGTGGGCGGGACTTGCATGTGTCTTCGCTTCTGAGCGCGAGGTACCGGGGATAGGCATATAAAAAAAGGGAGGGGGTGGTGTCTGCGCTGAAATAGTGAAAGGGGGGAGGGGGGAATGGGTGAATATGTGTGGGAATGGGGCAGGTGACTGGTGGGGTGGATGGTGAATAAAGGTGAATTTAGGACAACATAATAACCAACATTATACAATGAACAATGTGAATGGTTGTACACATTAAGGGTGATTACCAATAAGTATTGTGACAACAAAGGGGGGGAAAAACACGGGGATAGGGGCGTTCAAAAAAAAAAAAAAGTCAGTGTAAAAATAAAAAATTGAGTCAAATAATTTTTTTTTTTTTCATCACTTTTATTCCTATTACAAGGAATGTAAACTTCCCTTGTAATAGGAATAGTGTGTGACAGGTCCTCTTTATGGAGAGAGGCGGGGTCAATAAGACCTCACATCTCTCCTCCAGGCTGGAAAGCATTAGATCGTGAAAGAAAATTCACCGGTCTAATGTTTTCAGCCACGATCGCGGCTGTGTTTACATTCCAGGACACCGACGATCAGAGATGACCATCTACTCTATGGTTTCCATCAGACGCCGGCGGATCATTTTTCCGGGTCTCCGATGGCACGGGAGAGCCCGGAGAAGCACCGGATGGCGGTGGGAGGAGGGATTTTGTAAGTTTGCCCACTTACAAAGAAATTAAGGGTCTATAATTTTTTTATCATAGGTGTATTTTAAGCACTTGGTATTCCTGCTATAGATAAAAAAGGGATTTTTAAATACAGCTTACCTGTAAAATCCTTTTCTTGGAGTACATCACGGGACACAGAGCGGCATATTCATTACTATATGGGTTATATGGAGTACCTTCAGGTGTGGACACTGGCAATCTCAAACAGGAAGTCCCCTCCCTATATAACCCCCTCCCCTAGAGGGAGTCCCTCAGTTTTGTAGCAAGCAGTATGCCTCCCAAAATGGTCACCCAAAAGAGGGGTGGGAGCTCTGTGTCCCGTGATGTACTCCAAGAAAAGGATTTTACAGGTAAGCTGTATTTAAAAATCCCTTTTTCTTTCTCGTACATCACGGGACACAGAGCGGCATATTCATTACTATATGGGATGTCCGAAAGCAATGCTTTAATGAGGGGAGGGAGACATCTTCCAAAGAAGGATTCAATTTAGAGGTATACTCAAATAATAATAAATCCAACTTAGTCAAGAAAAAAACTTTTTTTTTTTTTTTTTTTCTTTACAACCAAGGGTGCTTCTGATCCCGAGGATCTTAAACTGCAGCCTGTAGTACTGCCTGTCCAAAGGCAGAATCCGCATTCCTTCTCACGTCTAGTTGATAAAACTTTGTAAACGTGTGGACTGATGACCACGTCGCCGCCTTGCATATCTGAGCCATAGAGATCTGATGGTGTGCTGCCCAGGAGGCGCCCATGGCCCTGGTAGAATGGGCCTTTACCGACAAAGGAGGAGGCAACCTCTTCAAACCGTAGGCTTGAATGATTATTGTCTAATCCATCTCGAGATGGTGGATTTTGCAGCTGCCTGCCCCTTCTTGGGGCCATCTGGTAGAACGAATAACACATCTGTCTTCCGGATCTTTTCTGTAGCTTTAAGATAGGCCATCATGGCCCGGACAATATCCAAGGTATGCAACAACCCCTCCTTTCTAGATGTGGGTTTTGGAAAGAAGGATGGAAGTACCAAATCCTGGTTCAAGTGAAATTTGGATATAACCTTTGGTAGAAAGGAAGGATGGGGCCGGAGAACTGCCCTGTCCTTATGCAGAACGAGATATGGTTCCTTACACGATAAGGCTGCTAATTCTGACACTCTCCTGGCCGAAACTATGGCGACCAAGAAAACCAACTTTCTTGTCAGTAAGACTAAAGGAATCTCAGCCAACGGCTCAAAGGGTTGTTTCTGTAAAGTGGACAGGACAAGATTTAAGTCCCATGGACAAATTGGTGACTTGACAGGAGGATTAATACGCAAGACCCCCTGTAAGAAGGTCTTTACCAGCGAGTGGGTGGCCAGCGGCCTCTGAAACCACACTGACAGAGCTGAGATCTGTCCCTTGATTGTGCTTAGTGCCAGGCCTTTATCCACTCCTAGCTGGAGAAAACTTAACACCCTATCAATAGTATATTTGCGGGAATTCCATCTTTTGGATTCACACCAGCCTACGTAGTTCCTCCACACCCTGTAATAAATCACCCTGGAGACCGGCTTTCTAGCCCTAATCAGGGTAGGAATTACCTGCCTAGACAGACCTCTACCCCTGAGAATCAGGGATTCAGCCTCCAGGCCGTCAAATTTAGACGCTGTAATGTAGGGTGGAGGATCGGGCCTTGTGAGAGTAGGTCTGGTTGTAGAGGAAGAGTCCAAGGGTCTCCCACTGCCATCTTCAGGACTAGTGAGTACCAAGTCCTCCGGGGCCAAGCCGGAGCTACTAAAATGACTGGCTTGTGCTCCACTCTGATCCTGCGCAACAGGCGAGGGAGTAACTGTAGCGGAGGGAATGCATATAGAAGTTTGAATTGATGCCAAGGGCAAACCAACGCATCGGTTCCGCAGGCCATAGGATCCCTCGCTCGAGACACGAACCTGTCTAGTTTCTTGTTGAACCTGGATGCCATTATATCTACGTCCGGCATTCCCCACCTCTGGCAGATTGTCTGAAAGACCTGGGGATGCAGAGACCACTCCCCTGGCAACAGACTCTGGCGACTTAAGAAGTCTGCCTGCAGGTTGTCCACTCCGGGAATGAATATCGCCGAAATGCAGGGTACATGAACCTCTGCCCACTGAAAAATCAAGCTCACCTCCCTCTGAGCGGCCTGACTCCTGGTTCCCCCTTGGTGGTTTATGTATGCCACCGCCATGGCATTGTCTGACTGGATTCTCACCGGGAACCCCTTTAATCTGGAGGTCCATGCCCGAAGGGCTAGGCGAGCAGCTCTGATCTCCAAGACATTGATGGGGAGCTGCCTCTCTGCTTTCACCCAAGTTCCCTGGCGAGAGAACCCTTCGAAGACCGCCCCCCAGCCTGCCAGGCTGGCGTCTGTGGTAACTACCTTCCAGACAACAGGGCTGAAGGATTTTCCCTTTAGAAGATTCTGGGGGTTCAACCACCAGGCCAGGCTTTGTCGGACCCTTGATGATAGCGTCAAAGGGGACTCTAAGGCAAGTGCCCTCTTGCCCCAGGCTGCTAGAATGGCTGCCTGTAGGACGCGAGTGTGGATCTGAGCGTATGGTACTGCCTCGAACGTGGCCACTAGCTTGCCTAGTACTCGCATACACAGGCGAATAGTTGGTTTTTTCTTGTTTAGAACCAACCCCTTGATAGCCTCGATCTTTACAAGGGACAGGAACACCCTTTGCTGTTCTGTGTCTAACCTCATGCCGAGGTATTCCAACTGCTTTGTAGGCTGGAACGCTGACTTTCCCCGGTTTAAGACCCAGCCGAATCCTTCGAGGTACCGAACCGTGAGGTTTACTGCCTGTTGCAGACCCGGCCGTGAGTGATCTATGATTAAAAGATCGTCCAAGTATGCTAGGACTGTGACCCCTTGGATCCTTAAATTGGCCAGAACTGGGGCTAGGATCTTCGTATAAAACCCGGGGGGCCGTGGCCAGCCCGAAGGGGAGCGCCCTGAATTGGAAGTGTCGCTGCCCCACCGCGAAGCGTAAAAATCTTTGATGCGACTGAAAGATTGGTACATGAAGGTAAGCATCCTTTATGTCTATGGAGGCCAGAAAATCGTCCCTCTGAAGCGCGGCGGCTGCTGACCGGATGGATTCCATCCGGAAGGAACGAACCCTTAGGTAACCGTTTAACCTCTTTAGGTCCAAGATTGGCCTGACATCGCCGTTGGGCTTTGGTATGACAAAGAGATTGGAATAGAAACCTAGCCCTTGCTCTTGGGCTGGCACCTCTATTATTACGTCCTGGCAAAGCAGGTGATCCAAAGCTGCCAGCAATGAGGCCTTCCTTGCTGGATCCTTTGGTAGCCTTGATTCTTGAAAATGAGGCGGAGGACACCTTAGAAACTCCAGTCTGTAGCCTGTGGTTACAGATGCCCGGACCCATTTGTCGGGGATCTTGGCTTCCCAAACTTCTGAGAAGAAACGAAGCCTTCCCCCCACCCGCGAGAGTGGGGGCGCCCCTTCATAAGGCAGACTTAGGGGCTGTCTTTGTCGGCTTGCGATACCATGGCCTCTTATCCCCAGGGGCCTGTCCCTGCGATCTACTGTTAACGTTGGATCGTGCAGGCGGCCGTCGATACTGCCTGGAATTTGAGGGCCCCGAGACAGGAAAGAGCTGCCTTTTAAATGTAGGACCCCGGAATGTCTTTTTGACCGGTAAAAGGGTACTCTTGCCACTTGAAATAGTCTGAATATATTTATCCAGATCCTCTCCGAAGAGTCGTCCTCCATGGAAGGGAAACCCTGCCAGAAGCTTTTTGCATGGGGGCTCCGCCGCCCAGTTCAACCATAAGAGCCTTCTCATGTGCACCAAAAATAGTGATAAACAAGAGGCCTGCTGGATGGAATCTTTTATAGCATCTACAGCAAAACACAGAGCTCTGGGAATGTCAGAAAACTCTTCTGCTTGTTGGGTAGGCATGTCCTTTAACATTTCTTTTGTCTGGTCTTTTAACGCCTGACAAACTCCAATTGCAGCCACAGCTGGCTGTACCACTGCTCCTGCCGTAGCAAAGGATGCTTTTAAAAGTGTCTCTAACCGTTTATCAACCGGATCTTTAAACATATGTATGTTTTCCACCGGGCAAGTTAGTGATTTATTCACACATGAGATGGCTGCATCCACTACTGGGAGCCTCCACCTCTTGGAGAATTTTTCCTCCATGGGGTAAATGACCGCAAATCTTTTCGGTGGCAGAAAAATCCTGTCCGGCCGTACCCAATCCCGAAAGATCAATTCCTCCAAGAGAGGATGGACCGGAAAAACTGCGTTGCTTAACGGAGCTTTCAAAGAGCCCAGAGAGGATACCGGAGGAACCTGAGGCTCTGGCAATGGTAAACTAAATGCCGAGCGGACCATGTCCGTCAAAGACTGTACCTACAGTCTTTCTGTCTGGGAGTCTGAAAATGGTTCCTCAGAGGCAGATCCCTCAATCCCTGAACACTCCTGGTTCAGGTCTAGTTGATCCTCCTGTGATTCCAATTCCTCCGGAGAGAGAATCTCAGCATCTGAGGATACACCTCTTGGTGATGGGGATCTAACCCGTTTCTTACCAGGAATAGCTCTAGCGATCAATGCTGCTATTCTCTCTTCTAGCCCCCCTAGGGATACGGCTAGCATCTCCTCTGTGATAAACACAGGGCTGGGCTGATCTGGGCCAGCCTCCGCACCAGATCCCCCTAATGGCTCATCCAAGGCGCCCTTTATGCTAATAAGTTGCGGGGAAAGTATCGGCATATCATCAGAATCAGAGGGGGAACCCCTTTGTTTTTTGGTCTTTTTTGTACCCTTTGACCCCGAACCTTTGGAAGCCATAATACAAAATCGAGGGACTCCGCCAACAACAACAGACTGTAGTGGCCAGGAGTACAAAACCAGAGCTTAGGGGACAATAGATCACTAATGCCCAAAAACTGATGGGGCCCCGTATGTTTTTCTTTTTTAATATATATTATATATATCTTTTTTTTTTTTTTTTTTAAAACATACAGTGACCCCCAAACTTAGTTTGCCAGCCTCCAACCTGCTGCAAAAAGGGGAATTTCTTGGCTTAACAAAAAAGGCATTGGAACACAGTCCAGCATGTACTACCCCTCTTCCGCCACCGGGAGTCACTGTTCTGCCGCTCTGCGTCCTCTCCTTCTGAAATCAGCCTCAGACTGAGCACTGACAATGCCTGCTGATCTATAACAGCACAAGGCGCGCCCCTGTATGACGCCGCAGGCACGCCCCCCCCGCCCTCCTCTCTGAACGGCGCGAAAAAACGTCTATAAGACGTGCACGCGCGCGCGTATGCCGGAACAGGAGGAACATGGAGGAGCCGCGCTGCTGGAGACCCAGGACTGCAGTATCAGGCGGCAGATTCAAACGCCCGGCCAGGTAGGACTCTCCAAAAGGCCCCATAGGGATCCTTACTAGTCCTAGGAAGAAAGCAGCAGGTTAGCTAGCAACACAATCTTAGACAGGGGAACCTAGTGATGGGGGAAAAAAGGGGTCATCCTGTCTTTCTCAGACATAGTGCGCAAGGTTGCCAATGCAGAGCATACTTAGGCTATCCCCCCTTTTAGGTTACCCCGGAGAGCCTGCTGTCGAACCAAGTCCCGCAGGCTCCCCCTTACCTGCTCCATGCTGCAGGATGTTTGTCCAGCAAAACGATCCAATCTTCTCCCATCTCCGTGGGTAGCGTAGTAGACCTTCAGGCCCTGGGGTCCTATGAAGGTACCCACTGTCCTGGACCTATATAGCACCCTGGCAAACAGGCACTTATGGTTTTTACAAACTCCAAGTCCTGGGCCCAGGGTCCAGCCCTCCAAAGAGGAGCATTATAGGCAAAACCCCACGGTTTGGGGCCCGGGTACTGTCCACTTTGGCACTGAGGCTCCTTGGACAGATCCGGTTAGCCCGCCCTTAATCCCAAGGATGTGGAGCAAAGCTATTCCGTGACCAACACCTAAGACACTGGCGAAAAAACTGAGGGACTCCCTCTAGGGGAGGGGGTTATATAGGGAGGGGACTTCCTGTTTGAGATTGCCAGTGTCCACACCTGAAGGTACTCCATATAACCCATATAGTAATGAATATGCCGCTCTGTGTCCCGTGATGTACGAGAAAGAAATATAGATCTCTTCTCTTTTCTCTCAGTATGGAGGAAGGGGAGGGAGGAAGGGTACGAGAAGGAGGAGGAGGGAGAGTAAATAAATATACACAACATAACTAAAATAATAAAGACAACATTGTCGAAATCGATCAATCCTATACTTTTTATTTAAGTAGATTTTGAATGTATTTAAATATGATTTCAATATATGTTATTGTAAATGTAATGTAAAATTTGTGTATGTAAAAAAAACTTTTTGAATAAAAAAAATAGAAACAAGGTGGATCTCAATTGCTGGGAGGACGTCTATAGACGTCCTCAGCTTCTCTGGCCACTGGGGGGGTGCGTGCCGCATCACTGTGGTGCCGATGCGCTTGCCTGGCCATCCGTGATGTCCGCCAGCTACCAGTGATCGGCGGTTACACAGACATGGATCTGTGTGTGTAAACACAGAGCTCCACATCCTGTCAGGGAGAGGAGACCAATGCTGTGTCCCTTTTACATAGGGACACCGATCGATCACCTCCCCCCACAGGTAGAAACACTATGCAGGGCACACATTAAACCCCTTCAATACCAGTCACATTTATACAGTAACCAGTGCATTTTTATAGCACTGATCGCAGTATAAATGAATGATCCCAAAAATGATCCCAAGAATATATATTATATATATATATATATATATATATATATATATATATATATATATATATATATATATATAGTAATACTATTTTGTGGGCGGGTGCTATAACTTTGCGCAAACCAGACACTTATTGCGATTTTTTTACCAAAAATATGTGGAAGAATACGTATCGGCCTAAACTGAAAAAAAAAATTGGGATAGTTATAGCAAAAAATAAATATTTTTTTTCTCAAAATTGTCGCTCTGTTTATAGCGCAAAAAAAAAAAAAAAAAAAAAAAAAAAAAAAGAAGAAGAGGTGGTGATCAAATACCACCAAAAGAAATCATTAACTGGATCTAGATTATCCAGCATGCCTGGTGATTGGAAAAAAATAAAAGCTATGGAACCAGAGGTCCCAGCAGGGCAGAAATAACTGGCTTCTGTATAGCAGAGAGGGGGGGTTTATCAGCAAGGACTGCCCATAGGCAGTGCTGTGTTCTTTTTCTGCCTAGTGTCTTATTCCTCCTGCAGGTTGGTGCTATAAAACTTTTCAAGAATCAGAAGTGCCTTCTCCGTCATGACTGCAAGAGAATTAGTAATCCCCAGGGCTTTTTTTTCAGCGGGAATGAGGGGGAACGCAGTTTCGGCACCTCCTGGACTGACTTTATGCAATAGCAAGGGGTGCGCTGCAGGGTATTGATGCTCTCTGCCGAGATCTATTTTTGCAGGGGGGTCCATTGTTGCCGAGGAAATCTATTGTTGCTGGGGGGTTAGTGGTTGCTGAAAGATCTACTGTTGGGCGAGGGGGTCTATTGTTGATGGCTGCAATAGAGTATTAATGCTGGCTGTGTGGAGACCTGTTGATGCTGCTGGGAGTCTATTGTTGCTGGGGGGGGGGGGATTTTGTTGTGGTTGGTCCACTGTTGGGGGGGTGAGATCTAATGTTGCCGACTGCAGGGGATCTATTTTACTGCTTTTCATTACCAAATTCCATACAAATTACTTAGCACCACAAATAAATACTTGGTTCTAGATGGTCTAAAAGGAGCGGTACTGGGAGGTGGGTAGAGGGCGGAGAAAAGGTGTGACCCGGAAAGGGGGAGTTCCTGCACCTCTTGTCTTAGAAAAAAAGCCCTGGTAATCCCCAATATTGTTTTTCTGTAGCTCTGGCCAACACTGTACCCCAATTATTGAACTCTATAAAGCAGTGGTTCTCAACTCCTGTCCTCAGAACCCACTAACAGGCCAGGTTTGCAGGATAACTTCAGTACATCACAGGTGATATCATTTGCTGCTCAGTGATTGCAGTATTCTAGTCTCCATCTCCCCAAAGTAATACCTAAAATCTGACCTGTTGGTGGGTCCTGAGGACAGGAGTTTAGAACCACTGCTGTACATTTCCCCCAATACATTATTTTTCATTTAGAAAACACTGAACTTCAGTTTACACCTTTTTGAGTTATGTTCCATTTTACAAACTCCTCCAGGAATATCAACCCCATTGCACACCTCTGACATCAATGAAAAGACACCTTAACCCTCCCAAACCTTTAGTTAAATAGGACAGGACCTGGTACCATAGGCGTGCGCAGCCCATTGCATTAGGGTGTGCACCCCCAAAGCTCAAACATTTTCCTTTCTCTACAACCTCAGCTGCATGAATGGGAAGTGTTCTGTGCCGAGTGACTTCCAGTTCATTCACCAACTGAAGGATAGTATAATGTTTACTATGCCAAGTTTACCATGCTTCAGTTATGAATGACACAGTGAGCAAGTGTGTTTATTGTGTTTATTTAGAAAAAGGAAGGTGCTGGTAAATTTTATAATTACTAGCAACTTGTCCTGCTCTCCATCCTGAAACATCCCAGCAGCAGCCAAGGGACAGGAGGGAAGCCAAAAGCACTGCAGGGCATGGGGGGGAAGCCTGGGCAGTAGGGGGAATCGGTGCCGCACAGCGATTAGGGTGTGCCCAGGCACTCTCCCTGCGCATGCCTATGCCTGGTACAGAGTGCCTTTCAGTACAGTACACTGCTGGTGACTGGTTGTACAGGCAACTGCGCCAATTTCCATCAAGCAGCCTACATAAGTGTATACCGTATTTATTTTTTCCCCCTGAAAATAGGGGGGGGAAATTGCAGGTGCGTGTTATACGCCGATAGTGTACCTTATGGAGGGGGACGAACAAAGCCGTAATTCACGAGCCGTCATCTCCTGTTCGGCTCTCACGTCACACACACACAGTCCCGCCTCTGCCACTGGCATTGGACCAGTGTTCTGTCTATCACAGAAGCTGGTCCAATGCCAATGGCGGAGGCGGGACTGTGTGACTGCCGAACAGCTGGAATTCACAAGCCGTCATCTCCTGTTCGGCTCTCACGTCACACACACACAGTCCCGCCTCTGCCACTGGCATTGGACCAGTGTTCTGTCTATCACAGAAGCTGGTCCAATGCCAATGGCGGAGGCGGGACTGTGTGACTGCCGAACAGCTGGAATTCACAAGCCGTCATCTCCTGTTCGGCTCTCGCGTCACACACAGTCCCGCCTCCGCCACTGGACAGTGTTCTGTCTATTACAGAAGCTGGTCCAATGGCGGAGGCGGAACTGTGTGCGTCTGTGCGACTGCCGAGTAAAAGCCGAGTGAGAGCTGAACAGGAGATGACGGCTCTGATTTCATGCACTTTCCAGGCCAAAAGGGGCCCTTGATCGCGCCCGCATGATGAGGCGGCCCTTGATCGCGCCCGCATGATGAGGCTGCATTGGTATGATGTGCTACAGATGCGCACTAAACAGGCTGCATTAATAAGCACTGACCCTTATTTTGATTCAAAAGTTGTTAAGTTTAAAGTTTTTTCCTGAAATTGCCCTCTTGAAATGTAGGTGTGTGTTACACGCCGATAAATACGGCAAATCATGAGGGGTGAAGGAGGTCAAATATCCAATATTTTGCAAAGTGAACCATCTCCAGAATGACTACTCACCTAATGATCTCTGCGTACTCCTTGTCCTTTCCTTTACTATCCCTCCATTTCCTGAACATTACAGAAGCATCTACGTTGGCTGGGGAGAAGGTGTTTGGTTCATTTAGCAGAGAGATCACACTCAGTAAAATGGTCCTGAAAAGAGAAAAAAAATAAGAAGGAAAGAAAAGTTGAGTCTGGGGGCTTATGGGGGGTTGCAAACAAACTATGCACAGATATCCATAAACAACTATAAAAAAGGGAACCTATTTAGAGGTCAATAAGCATTAAAATAATCAGCTTCATGTAAACGTTAAATACATAGGAAGGTTTCAAAAGCTCGATTTTTGTGAGTAATGTATGTTTATGTAAACTACATGGTCAAAAGTATGGGGACACCCGACCATTACACCTACCCACAACATACTCTTGAAATGGAACTTGATTAAATGTGCATCATCACAGGGTGACTAGTAACTGTAGATGCAATCGGCAGAGGTGGACTGACCATTAAGTCACTCGGGCACTGCCTGAGGGCCCCATTAGGGTTGCCAGGCTCAGTAAAACCAGGGACAGTATGTAAAAAGCTGTGTTTTTTTTTACATCTGTCCCTGATATGTCTGAAACCGTCATGCTTTTGATGTGAAAATCCTGAGATTTTAGCTGCCCCGACTCTGCACTGCCTCCTGGCGTGGTGGCCCCATAATCTTCTATTGCCCGGGGGCCCCATGAGTTGTCAGTCCGCCCCTGTGCATCGGTATAGGATGTGCCAATGTCCCAGTATAGTGGAAACTAATAAAAACTAGAAAGAAAAAAAAAAAAGAAAAAAAAAAAAACACTTTTGGCAGCACATTGATAACAAATGTAAAAATCTATAGATTTTAAAGATAGGTAGATAAAAAAGGTATCTAGACTAAAACAATGTTACATTGGCATAAGAACCCAACATTCCAGCAACACTTCCAAAACCTTATATAACTTCAAATATGTTCACACCATAAGAATGCAAGTAGTAATATAAGGTTTTGGAAGTGTTACTGGAATGTATGTTGGGTTCTTATGCCGATGTAACATTGTATTAGTCTAGATACATATTTATTATAAAGATGGGTATATGAAAAGTATCGATTTTTACATTTGTTATCCATGTGCCGCCAAAATTAAATTTTTCTCAATTTTTTTTTTTTTTTATTAGTTTCCACTTTTCCTACCCACAAAATACGACCAAAAGTATGAGGACACCACTGCTAATGATGGAGTTCAGATGTTTCCTGGTAACACTACAACCTACAAAAGGCATTTTAAACAATTGTGCTGTCCTTGTGGCAAGTCTGGTGAAGGTCCTTGCATGTTCCACCATGACTGTCCCCCTGTGTACAAAGCCAGCTCCATAGAGGACAGGTCTTGATCAGTCTGGAGTAGAGGAACCAGACTGGTCTGAACAGTGAATAGGCACAGTTCCCCTCTTGGCACAAGATTTGCAGAAACTGTTGTACCCGATAAGGGTGGAGGCCACTTCTTAGAATACTGGATGGTTAAGCAGCTGAAAACAAACTCCATGCCGATATCTTAAGGCAGGGGTCTCCAAACTGTACAAGGGCCAATTTTACTGTCAAGACTTTATTGGGTGGGCACTGTGGGATCCCCGTGGAAGTTGGGAATCACTAAGAGGCACTGCTACTAGCTTTGGGCCCTGGTCCTTTGCACAGGCACCTCTCAGGGAATACTTTGCAAAGCCCGCCTAGTCCAACCAGAGAATCCCTTTTTTCCTGCTGGAACTGTTAGCTCCTGAGCGCATGCACAGGAGTGACATCACGGCTATGGCCAGTCTTCGCACCAGAGCCCGCGAACCCGGAAGCGATGCCGGGAAACATGTCAGTACCCTCACCGGTCACTGAGCGACACTGTGGGGGCTTAGTTCCAAGTTATTTCATAATGAGCTGTATGCGACGCATACTTGCTCATTATGCCAGTCTTTTTTATGGCTATACAACCGCTTGAAGAATATGGAATTTAATGGTACATACCCTGACCATAGTTCTACATTTAAAGGGGTTGTAAAGGTTTTTTTTTTTTTTTTTTTAAACATACTTTCCTCCACTGTGCAGCTCGTTTTGCACAGAGTGGCCCCGATCCTGGTCTTCTGGGGTCCCTCAGCAGCTGCCTCGGCTCCTCCCGGCAAGAGCCAACCCACGTTCTGGGAAGCTCTCTCCCAAGGGGGTTACCTTGAGGGCACGCCCCCGTGTGATACTTGGCCCTGTCCCCCGGGAGCCAATGAAGAGCAGAGAACAGCCAAGAAGACATGGGCGAGAAGCCTGATGCGAAACTTTCGAGGGCTCAGGTAAGTAAACCGGGGGTCTGGGGGGGCTTGCAAGCATCGGAAGTTTTTTCACCTTAATGCATAGGATGCATTAGGGTGAAAAACCTGAAGCTTTACAATCCCCTTAAGGGTGCATACAGTAGTACTTTGCCTGTACAACTTTCTTTGACTTCTAGTGCAACTCATAGCGCTACATGTTGGCAACTGACCTATGCCAATACAGTAACCCAAACCCATTAGAAGGGCTCTGAAATTACCTTTGTAATTTAGATGCCGTTGTGTATGCAAGGGACCCTCAATTCCGGATGATGTTCAAGGAATTCCCCTTTTTGGTTGAGAACTGTGCCCTACCACATTTGCCCCCCTGGGTACCCAAAATAAAGCACAGGCTCAATATAAACTGTACCTAGTTAAAGGGGTTGTAAAGGAATCCCCCCCCTAAATAGCTTCCTTTACCTTCGTGCAGTCCTCCTTCACTTACCTCATCCTTCCATTTTGCTTTTAAATGTCCTTATTTCTTCTGAGAAATCCTCACTTCCTGTTCTTCTGTCTGTAACTCCACACAGTAATGAGAGGCTCTCTCCCTGGTGTGGAGAAAGCCTCTTGAGGGGGCGAGCAGGAGGGTCAGGACCCCCACTAACAGCTCCTTTATCTGCAAAGTAGAGTGTTGACTTGCCTGCTCGCCCCCTTTAAGAGGCTTTCTCCACACCAGGGAGAAAGCCTCGCATTACGGTGGTGAGTTACAGACAGAACAGGAAGTGAGGATTTCTCAGAAGAAATAAGGACATTTAAAAACAAAAAAAGGATGAGGTAAGTGAAGGAGGACTACACTAAGGTAAAGGAAGCTATTTAGGAAAAAATAAATAAAAATCCTTTACAACCCCTTTAAGCCCATGGTGTTGCTTGGCTTCCAGAAAACAGGAGTTTAAACTCTGCACCACCACCCAATTAATAAATCATTTAGTGTGGAGCTCTCCTAACTAATCCAAGCCTCACCTGACGTTCTGGGTGGGGTTCCACCTTTCGGAAGGCAGTTCACCGCTCTGTGGATCATCTACAGGAGGGTGCAGGATTGAGATACATACATCACCATTCTGGAAGAAAAAAACATAACATTTTAGAGAAGAATTTTTCAGCTGAAACGATATATTTCATCATCAACCACCTCCTGCTGCTTCTGACCCCTCCTTGTAGTTCCCTTCTAAGGTTTGTAGTGGGAGATTTAATTACACATTTTATAGGCAGTGCCGCCTACCGGCATGACAGTTCTGCTTTGAGATATGACATTCCAAGGAGAACGTGACGTTCCAGACAAAGATGCAACCGGGATCAGCTTTAACCACTTGAGTCACAGGTACATTTTAAAAACGCGCACAAAAAGACCAGAATATCAGAAGCCACTGAAACGGCAAAAACACTTTGTTGTGTGGGAAATCTAAATGAATATACATCTGTCATTTTAATGTGGTGGTCTCATTATTTGCCCCCCCCCCCCCCTCAGACTTTTTATATATTGCTCACCTGGTGATCCTGCCAGTAACCCTTCCTGACAACTTACTAACTGAACTCCATGTACAAAAGGAGTAGAGTTGTCACACAAGGACAGGAAGTGTATCAGTACTACAGAACAACTTCCCATATCTCCCTTCTCCATTGGGGGGGGGGGGGGGTGTGAACAATTTTCTTTTATCCAGCTGTATATATTTAGTAAAAAAAAAAAAAAAGTAAAAAACTAAAAATCGAGTTGGAAAAAGGATCACCCCCTGGTGTCAGCATAGCGAAAAAGGGGGGGGGGGGGGTTTCCTCTTAATGCATTAAAGTGGAGGTTTGCCCCCAAATCAACTTTTTGTCATTTGCTCCAGCATACTGCCAACATGTCCAGTATGATTTTTTTTTGGCACTTTTTTTCGGAGCCATTGTTACACGGCTCCGAGCGGGGAATCCTGCGGGCAATGGGCGTTGCTAAATGAAGAGGAGTTGATTGACGGCTGCGGAAGGCGCGTCACGCCTTCCAAAAATACCCGAAGTGACACTCAGGTGTTTACAGGGCGTGCGTCTGCCATGTAGAGCTGACTGCGCAGGCGCCGTAAACACCTGAGCGTCACTTCGGGTATTTTCGGTAGGCGCGACGCGCCTTCTGCAGCCGCCAATCAACTCCTCTTCGTTTAGCAACGCCTATACCCGGAAGTAATCCCCCGCTCGGAGCCTAATAACTCCTCGTCATAAAAAGATAAGTACCAAAAAAAAAACCCAGCATACTGCAGATGTTAGCAGTATGCTGGAGCAAATGAGGTAATGATATAAAGTTTATTTTTGGGTGAACCCCCGCTTTAAAGTGATGTTCCAGACCAATATATATAGCAGCTGCTACACATATTGCAGCTGCTGGTTTTTAATAAGACACTTACCTGCAACCATTTCAGGGAACCCGGCAAGTGTAGCCCTTCGGTTTCACGCCAGGAATCCTACTGTGCACGCGTGAGGCTCCTCTCCTATTGGCCCGGCAGCAGGGGGAGAAGGGAGCCCCGCGGTGACGTCACGGGCCGCGACCCAGACTCCCATAAGTGGGAAAGGATACCTGTCAAAGACAGATGTCCTGTCCCCCGAAAAGTGCCAATTGCGGCACCAGACGGGGGAAAGGAATCAGATGAGCGGAAGTTCCACTTCAGACCCCTTTCACACTGAGGGCGTATTGCAGGCGCTATAGCATCAAAAATATCACCTGCAATCCGCCCTCAAACAGCTACTCCTTTGTCTTCAGTGTGAAAGCCCGCTTTGGCACATAACTTCGGCGGTAAAAATGGTGGCGTTTTACCATTGGCGGCTCAGTGTGAAAGGGGTCTTAGGGTGGAACTCCGCACTAAAGGTGAAACGCCTTTTTGTGACGCAGCACCTCTCCAGACCACCCCCCCTTTACTTACCTAAACCCTGACCGTTCCAGCAACCAGACGAGCACAGCAGCTCTAGCCACTGTCTTGGGTTCTGATTGGATAGATTGATAGCAGCAGGAGCCATTGGATCCCGCTGCCATCAATCGAATCCAGTGTCACGGGAGCTGGGCTGAGTCCTGCTGTCTGTCAATGGATGCAGCAGGACTCGGGAGCGCACCTGCATTAGTGCCCCCCAGGGTAAGTAGCTCTGAGTTATATTTTTATTATTAACCACTTGCCTACTGTGCACCTACACTCCCTTCCTGCCCATACAACATTTTAGCTTCCGGCACTGCGTCGCTTTAACTGACAATTGCGCGGTCGTGCGGTGTGGCTCCCAAACAAAATTGGCGTTTTTTTCCCCACAAATAGAGCTTTCTATTGGTGCTATTTGATCGCCCGTGCGGTTTTAATTTTTTGGGCTAGAAACAAAAAAAAAGAGCCACAATTTTGAAAAAATACAATATTTTTTGCTTTTTGCTATAATAAAAATCCCATAAAAAAAAAATTCTCAGTTTAGGCCGATACGTATTCTTCTACATATTTTTGGTAAAAAAAAAAAAAAAAAAAAAAAAAAAAAAAAAATCGCATTAACCGTATAGTGACTGGTTTGCGCAAAAGTTATATTGCCTACAAAATAGGGGACATAATTATGTTTTTTTTTTTTTTTCTAGTAATGGCGGCGATCTGCGTTTTTTTTCGGGATTGCGACATTATAGCGGACACTTTTGACACATTTTTGGGACCATTCACATTTATACAGTGAACAATGCTATAAATATGCATTGATTACTGTATTAATGTGACTGGCAGGGAAGGGGTTAACCACTAGGGGGCAGGGAAGGGTTTAAATGTGTATCCCAACTGTGGGGGGAGGGGGGTGACCGATTGTGTCCCTATGTACAAGGGACACAGCATCGGTCTCCTCTCTCCCTAAAGGACGTGGAGCTCTGTGTTTACACACAGAGCTCCATGTCCCAGCTCAGTTACACGGCAATCGCGGGTGCCCGGCGGCCATCGCGGCCGCCGGGCATGCGTACGGTGTTGTCAGTAACCCGATGGGTGCTCGCGGCGCGAGCGCGCCACCTAGCGGCTTGAAATGACATCACGTCATATGACGTGATGTCAGGATAATGGAGTATCCCACCCGCCGTCATTTCACGGCGGGCGGGTATTAAGTGGTTAAACTAGAGTTTAGTGTCATTTTAGTTCACAATCAAGGAAATTTCTTCATCCCGAATTATTGTTTTTTGTATTTCTGTTGGTGGTTAAACAACCCCAAAAACACAAACCCCTTACAAATATTCCAGCACAAATATCTTACCTCATAAATATTCGGGTGCCACATCTTTGTCAGGAAGCGGAAAGTCGGAGGGGAGTATGGGTAATCTATTGGAAACTTTATGTGAGACTGGAAAGAAAAAAAAAAAAAAAAAAAAGAAACAATTATATAAAAAATTTCCATCATTCCACAGATACAACTATAAAGAAAGTCTGATCCAAATTAAACTTGCAGTGCTGCTCTAAGCCGAGACCGATATCCCTGCCGGTGGCAATGACAGGAGGTGTAAAAGCATTATAAGAGAAGAAAGGGCGCCACTCACCAACCCAGTGCATTAGAGTAGGTAGATGAAAGTGGCCTTAGCCAGCATCACTCCAGCCACGTCCCCCTGGTATGTTTTGCCACTGGTGAGCCGGGCGAAACATGTTGGGGGGGGGGGGTGCTGGAACAACACTGGCTGAGGCCACTTTCATCTACATATTAATGCACTGGGTTAGCGAGTGGCGCCCTTTCTACACAGACAATTCCAATTGTCCTATACCTAAGTGAGCGACCATGAAAGCAGAACAATGAGGCAAAATATTTACTGAATTGTTGGTATCCCCAAAATACCAGATGCATAAAAAAATAATAAATAAATAACAAACATTTTTTTTATCGGCTCCTGCTTTTTTTTTTATCGGCTCCTGCTTTTTTTTTTTATCGGCTCCTGCTTTTTTTTTTATCGGCTCCTGCTTTTTTTTTTTATCGGCTCCTGCTTTTTTTTTTTTATCGGCTCCTGCTTTTTTTTTTTATCGGCTCCTGCTTTTTTTTTTTATCGGCTCCTGCTTTTTTTTTTTATCGGCTCCTGCTTTTTTTTTTTATCGGCTCCTGCTTTTTTTTTTTATCGGCTCCTGCTTTTTTTTTTTATCGGCTCCTGCTTTTTTTTTTTATCGGCTCCTGCTTTTTTTTTTTATCGGCTCCTGCTTTTTTTTTTTATCGGCTCCTGCTTTTTTTTTTTTATCGGCTCCTGCTTTTTTTTTTTATCGGCTCCTGCTTTTTTTTTTTATCGGCTCCTGCTTTTTTTTTTTATCGGCTCCTGCTTTTTTTTTTTATCGGCTCCTGCTTTTTTTTTTTATCGGCTCCTGCTTTTTTTTTTTATCGGGTCCCGCTTTTTTTTTTTATCGGCTCCTGCTTTTTTTTTTTATCGGCTCCTGCTTTTTTTTTTTATCGGCTCCTGCTTTTTTTTTTTATCGGCTCCTGCTTTTTTTTTAAACTGCTTTTTTTTAACAGCTTTTGCTTTTTTTTTTTTTTAACAGCTTTTGCTTTTTTTTTTTTTTAACAGCTTTTGCTTTTTTTTTTTTTTTAACAGCTTTTGCTTTTTTTTTTTTTTAACAGCTTTTGCTTTTTTTTTTTTTTTAACAGCTTTTGCTTTTTTTTTTTTTAACAGCTTTTGCTTTTTTTTTTTTTTTAACAGCTTTTGCTTTTTTTTTTATTTTAACAGCTTTTGCTTTTTTTTTTATTTTAACAGCTTTTGCTTTTTTTTATTTTAACAGCTTTTGCTTTTTTTTATTTTAACAGCTTTTGCTTTTTTTTATTTTAACAGCTTTTGCTTTTTTTTATTTTAACAGCTTTTGCTTTTTTTTTTTTTATCGGCTTTTGCTTTTTTTTTATCGGCTTTTGCTTTTTTTTTTAAACACACCCCCACGCCAAAAAATTAAATAAACAAAACCTGACATGGTTACAAATCACAGCTACTGTATTCCGATCAGTCCCAAATAGACATCCAGTTCCAAAACACTTGTAAGCAACCAAAGACATCCAAAAAAACATTACACAATGTCCTGTCCTTTAATAGGAAATGTATTTTTGTCCCGTAGTATTTCACCACCCCGTCTCCTCTGGCTGTGTTTCTGCTCATGGGAAAAGTTATGTACCCAATTTCCTTGAGTAAAGGACAAGCCTCAGGTGATCAAGCCCCAGAAAAAAAATGTACAAAAATACACAAAGCAGAAGTTTAACACTTGCTGAACAGGACTTTTTTTGTAACTTTTTTTTTTACAAGTTTGAATCAGCATTTTTTGACATAAAAAAAAAAGAAAAAAAAAAAAAGAAGGACTTGGAACCCCCCATAGTCTTTTTTTTAGAGAGACTAGAGAATAAAAAGACGATTGTTGCAATATTTTATGTCATAGTATTTGTACAGCCGTTTTTTTTTTGGGGTGGGGGGGGCACTTTTTTTATTTAAACAATAGTAACCTCAATTTTTTTCTGTAGCATGAAAGAGGAGATTACACTGAGTAAATAAATACCCAACATGTTACGGTTAAAAATTGCGCACACTCGTGGAACAGCGACAAACTACAGTACTTAAAAATCTCCATAGGTTGTGTTTTTACAGGTTTCCGAGTTACAGAGGAGGTCTAGTGCTAGAATTATTGCTCTCACTCAGATACCTCATGTGTGGTTGGAACAGCGCTTACATATGTGGGCGCGACTAACCAGGATGGGGTGGTGCATCTCTGCATCCACCTTTTTTCCTCAATGGGAATGGGCGCTTTAGGAGCCGTGGATTCAACGCTCCAAAAGCGCTGCAAAGAAGTTGCTTGCAGGACTTTGACGTCCTGCCAGCACAGCGCGTCGGTGTGAAAGCACTCGGGCTTTCACATTAGGATTGCAGATGAGGCTTCTTTCAGGCGCTTTTTTTTTTTTTTTAAACGCCAAGACCCCCATCACACTGGGGCCTTTAACGCTAAAAGGCCTGAAAAAACGCCATTGTGTAAAAGGGGTCTTCGCGTCACTTTAAAACCTGTTTCACACTGGGGCGTTTTTCAGGCACTTTGGCGCTTAAAAAAATAAATAAAAAAGCGCCTGAAAGAAGCCTCATCTGCAATCCCAATGTGAAAGCCTGAGTGCTTTCACACTGAGGCGCTGCGCTGGCAGCTTCTTTGCAGCGCTTTAGGAGCGGTGAATACACGACTTCTAAAGCTTCCCTTTCCCATTGTGGTGCTTTTTTTACGCCAAAGCTCCTGAAAAAAAAACACCTCAGTGGAGCTTTATCAGCGTTTTCCGGGCGCTGGCAGTGTGAAAAGGCTCTAAAAAAGCACTTGGGCTTTCAGATTGGGATTGCAGAAGAGGCTTTTTTCAGGCGTTTTTTTTTTAACGCCAAAAAAGGGTCTAAGGCTAGCCACACAAAGGCCAGTCATGCCACTACCATCATTGCTTTCACCCAAATCTTGTCCCCCCCCCCCCCTCCCCTTTTGTAGAGCCTTGCATCAGAACACGAAACAGCCAAACAGAATAACGAACGTCAGCATATCCATTAAAAAGGTACCGGTACATAGTGAAAAAAAAAAAAAACACGAGGCCAGGCAGTGAAGGTGTTAATGAAGACCTGAGCAGGCAGAACATGGAGTGGATGCAGCAACAGGCTGTAGACTCTCCGGTGCTGGGCAACCAGCCAGGCTATTTATTCCTGCAGCCTTGTCAGCACGCGGCCAACGGAGACTGAGTGTACAAGGCCAGAGTCAATGGCAGAGAAGAGCTGGAGCCTGATAAACAGTTTAAAGGGGAACCCCAAAATGCCAAAAACAAAACTAGACCTTGGTCCCACACACCGAGGTCCAGGTAAGGGTCCCCAAGGTGGACATAGAGGGTTACCGATCTGGAAACTGCTAGATAGCAATGGGCAATAAGCAGTCACATCTTGATAGAAGTGTTTTAAAGCGGAGTTCCACCCAAAAGTGGAACTTCTGCTTAAAGGGTCAGTAAAGGATTTTTTTTTTAGCTAAACAGCTTCCTTTACCTTACTGCAGTGCCGTTTTCATGTCCTCATTGTTCATTTTTGAATTGATGTTGCTGCAATTCTGATCTTGGTTGTCTGTTTCCTGATAACCACAGTACTGGGAGCTTTCTCTGGGGTCACTAATCAAGGAGATACGATTACTGTGTGTAAACTGAAACTGGGTTGGTGCTGAGGGGTTTTAGACAAACCATCACTGCCCTCTATTGGCTCTCTGGCTCGGTACATCAGAGATACAGGAAATAACAGCAAGAAAACAAAACTAGAACTGTAGGTTGATTATATGATTGATTTTTATCTATTTTTAATCATTTTTAAAAGGAATCAGTTAACCATTATGTCTCTATACCCTGTAAACAGTCATTTCGGCCCAATTTTTTTTTTCCTTAAATGACCCTTTAACCACTTAATACCCGGACCATTTACGCAGGTAGAAGACCTGGCCAGGTTTTGCGATTCGGCACTGCGTCGCTTTAACGGACAATTGCGCAGTCGTGCGACGTGGCTCCGAAAACAAAATTGGCATCCTTTTTTCCCCACAATTAGAGATTTCTTTTGGTGGTATTTGATCACCTCTGCGGTTTTTATTTTTGCACTATAAACAAAAATGGGACAATTTGGAAAAAAAAATCTATATTTTTTATTTTGCTGTAATAAATATCTCCAAAAGAGATAAAAGTTTTTTTTTTCTCAGTTTAGGTCGATACGCAATTCTTCTACATATTTTTGGTTAAAAAAAAAATGCAATAAGGGGTTTTATGGCATGTTTATTAATATAATTATATATACACACACATTTTTACTACTAATGGCGGAATTTTTTTTCGTGACTGCGACATTATGGCGGAATCATCCGACAATTTTGACACATTTTTGGGACCATTGTCATTTTCACAGCACAAAATGCTATAAAAATACACTTATTACTGTAAAAATGACAATTGCAGTTTAGGAGTTAACCACTAGGGGGCACTGTAGGGGTTATGCGTGACCTCATGTGTGTTTCTAACTGTAGGGGGGCAGGGCTGGACGTATGACATCACTGATCAGGGAACAGACAATCAAGAACGGGGAAGGTGTGTTTACACACACACCTCTCCCCGTTCTTCAGCTCGTGACCGATCGCGGGACACCCACGGCGATAGGGTCCACGGGTACGGAGATTTGGGCGACCCACGGCTGGGCACTTTAAGGGGACGTACAGGTACATGCCTGTGCCCAGCCGTGCCATTCTGCCGACAAATGTGCAGGAGGCGGTCCTTAAGTGGCAAGTGGTTAAACCACTCCTTGCATGCCACATTTGGCATGCAATTTTTTTTGGGGGGGGGGGCTTTAGGAGGACTGGGACTTTCTGTCCCGCTTCCTCCTTCTGCCCAGGGACCATATCGCCTACAGCCGCCCCTCCCTGTAGACGATCGCCTGGGACACGTGACAGGTCCCAGGCGATCGTCGGACCAATCACAGTGCGCAGCACTGCTCGCGCATGCCCGGCCCTGAAGCCGAAAGCTGTCAAGGCCGGGTGCCCACACTAAATGAAGACGCTGGCCGGAGAGGATTCTGGCAATCGCACCACTTTGCAAGCGGTTTATCAGAGTGTCCAATACGGACATCCGCAACAGATTGCATTTTTCGCCATGCGGTGCAGGAAACAGGACACACTGCATTTGCCGCATCACATCAGGTTGAATCAGGGCTTAAATGTAATGCACATTTAATATCTCCCACAGTATACCCAATCGAGGTTAAAAACATTGGGGTCAGCGCTCCCCCTTAAAAGAGATAACAGTGTTGTGGATCCAAGGACTTAAGAGGCACCATCTGCTGACAGGAATGCTTGCAAACAAAGGCCAGAGCTTGCAGGGCTGACAGCAGTTATGAGGCCATTATTAGGCAGATAATCAAACAGCTGATAGAAGTATCTAGCAGAACAGACGGCTCCAGACACACAGCTCTGCCCTACAGCTCTGCGGACTCCAGTGATACACTTATAGAGCTGGGGGGTAAACCGGTCACCGATACAGAAGGGCGGTCAGGCCCCCGCAGCTAGATTAGAAGTCTTCTGAATGCAGGCCTCCATTGTTTAACCACTTAAGCCCCAGACCAATATGCTGCTAAATGCCCAAAGGCGTTTTTACAATTCGGCACTGCGTCGCTTTGACAATTGCGCGGTCGTGCGACGTGGCTCCCGAACAAAAATTGGCGTCCTTTTCTTTCCACAAATAGAGCTTTCTTTTGGTGGTATTCGATTGCCTCTGCGATTATTTTTTGCAATATAAAATGAAAAAAGACCGAAAAAAAAAAAAAAATTATATTTTCTACTTTTTGTTATAAGAAAAATTGAATAAACTAAATTTTAGTCAAACATTTTAGGGCAAAAATGTATTCAGCCACATGTCTTTAGTAAAAAAAAAAAAAAAGTAGCTACCTAGCGGCAACAGTGACACTAAGCCCTGGTTCACACTGATGCTACTTTGAAATCGTGCTTCTTTACTTGAAGTAGCGCGATTTCAAAGTAGCAAGGTCAGCGCGATTTCAGGTGCTACTTGATAGACATTTGTGTGGCTTCATACACAGATGTCTATAGAAATCGCACCTGAAATCTGCAAAAGTAGTGCAGGAACTACTTTTGCAAATCGGTGCGGCGCCGCAAAATCAGTGTCGCACCTATAAGAACAGTGCCATTGCCGCCAATAGGCTGCGACTTGTCATGCGATTTGATCTCTCAAATCGCATTACAAATCGCTCCAGTGTGAACCTAGGCTTATACAGGGATCAGAAAACCGATCGCTTAGTGACGCTGGCAATAAGGGGTGAAAGGGTAAACTAGGGCGGTGATGAAGGGGTTAAACCTTTATTGGGGGGGGTACGGGGGCTACCCTGGACCCAACACTTAACTGCCTGTCACACTGACACTAAATGCAGTGATCAGTACATAGATGATCACTGCAATCAGTGACACTGACAGGGGGCTGATCAGAAGGGGTTAATGTGCCTGTGTGTGGTGTCCGTGTAGTGTTGGTGCGACTCACTTGTGAGGTCTTCCCTCTCGCCAGATTGAAAACACCGCCAAGAGGAGAGCCGACATCACTTCCTCTGCCAGTGTTTACATTACACAGGCAGAGGAGGTGCAGGGCAGGGGCTAAGCAGATTCGCTGGGAGCAATCGCGAAGGGGCGGACAACAACGAACAGCCGCCCCCTCATCCCGGATAGCTCCCAGAGGTAAGACGCCCGTCGCATGTAGCGTGGGGGACCCGATCGGACCGCCGACCCGCAAGAAGGCAGGGACGTACTAGTACGCCCATCTGCCTGTACGTGCCATTCTGTGGACGTATATATACATGCGTCGGGCGTTAAGTGGTTAAATCCACAACAGTAAAATCAGTCTGTATAGAAGCAGGCTTCTTATACTCACTGGAACCTAAGGGGTTAATCTGCATTATGTAAAAAGGCTGTTTAAACCCCTCTTCTCTGGTTCTCCCCTTCTTCCACTGTCCCTAAATCACCTCATGCAGCCTTGGGGGCACTCTGGACATGCTCAGTTTGGTGTGTATTGCTAGAGTTTATTTTCCCTTGGTAGAGTGCATGTGATCGGGATAAGGCCGATCAGCACTGTCCAGAGGGTCAGGGGTCCTGCAGCCTCATAGGACAATTAATGGAGAATTAAAACTGCTACAAGCTTTAACCAGACACTGATAGAAGTCACAAGACTGCCATATACAGTAGAACAGCGTTTCTCAACTCAGTCCTCAAGGCACCCCAACAGGTCATGTTTTCAGGATTTCCCTCAGATGAAATGGCTGTGGTAATTACTAAGGCAGTGAAACTGATCAAACCACCTGTGCAAAAGAATGGAAAGCCTGAAAACATGACCTGTTGGGGGGCCTTGAGGACTGGAGTTAAGAAACACTGCTGTAGAACCTCGGATTACAAGCATAAGCCGTTCCAGGAGAAATCTTGTAATCCAAAGCACTCGTGTATCAAAGCAAGCTTTCCAATAGAAGTCAATAGAAGCGAAGATAATTTGTTCCCCATTGACTTCTATGGCATGTAATACTGCATGTGGCCAGAGGTGAGGGGGCACCAGAGAGCCACGGAAATACTTGGGGACAGCTTGGCCGATTTCCGAAACCCTCTGAAAGGTTTGGAAACGGAGTATTACCGAGTAATTCTGAGCATTTACAGACGGCTCCGAACCGCTCCGAGTGTCACCAGAGTCCACACTCCTCTGGCAAAATGCGGTACTGCACACCCCATTAGCTTGAATTCTGCATGTTTTGCAAGACACTCGCAAACCGACTCAGATTTAAATTAAATAAATGTTGCTCGTTATTCAAAACTTGATAACCGCCCCTACCGAGGTTTCACTATACTACTGATGAAAGTATTTAGCATTTTATATTTACTAAAATGATTGCATTTCCATGTACTCTGGAGACCAGATATAGTGAATGCCGGGTCCTGGGTTTAGTAACACCAACGCCGCAAAAGGAAATACCGTATTTATCGGCGAATAATGTGCACTTTTTCCCCCTTAAAATCAGGCGAAAATTGTGGGTGCGCGTTTATATGCAGATCCGCGCTGTCTGAGCGCCGCCGACATACACCGAGCCGAGTGTACTGCGCACTAGGCTACGATTGGCTCCGCTTGCGGTCACGCCCTGTCATGCCTCCTAGCATTTATGCGAGAGGAGCCGAGCGTGGCCTAGCCGAGTGCGCAGTACACTTGGCTCGGTCTATGTCAGCAGGGCGCTCATAGACAGCGTGCTCTGAGCCGAGAGAACACCACCAAGGCCGCCGAGAGAACACCGCCGACGGACACCACCAAGGCCGCCGACGGACACCACCAAGGCCGCCGACGGACACCACCAAGGCCGCCGACGAGGGGCATTCAAAATGTAAGTATTTTTTCCCCCTTAAACTTCCCTTCTAGGCTTGAGCTTGCCATACGCCGGCGCGTGGTATACTCCGATAAATAAATAAAAAAATCAGGTCTTCTGGCCGGACAGACAAGGCTGTGCTGTGGGGCAGAGTTGTGTAAATCTCAGAACTGAATGGACAAATACAAATCCCTTGGCAGGGTAAGCCACCCCCCCTTTATGAATTTAATTTGTGCAACAGAAGAGATGTGTATTAATGTGTTAAACACACCAGAGGAAAATGAACAGAGGAGAGGAAATCTAATTAAAATAATAAGACAGAATCCCAGCTGACAACAGTTTTGCAAATGGAGAGGCAAGAGAGTGATTTGTAAGGTCCATAAAAAAGGTTACATATACAAGAGCATAAAAATTTAAGTATGGAGAAAAATAATAAATCCATCTGCTGCAAACCAGGATTATTCTGCCTCCGCCGAATCCTCTGCACATCGGAGGATGAGCCCAACGCTGCAGCTAAGCAACTCCGACCATCGCAGTAATCATTAACAATGGGAGACCGGCGACATTCATTTAGTGCCAATTACGGGAAAATCACTTTTTAAGTTTTGTTCATTAGGAGAGGCTCAGCAGGGGGTTAATCAAGAATCCAGGCGTAGTCTGTGCCGCTAAAACACCACCGGGGGGGATAAACCGGATTCTACAAGGACTTACACCGCACCGAGAATGGGAAACGGCACAAAAGGACAACCTGGGAGCTCCGGATCCAAATGAACCTTTTCTATATAGAGTCCAGTGACAGAGCCGTTTAATGAACCAATTATAATCAAACCCCCTCCCCCTCTAAGTTTTGGAAGCCGGAAATTAAATATATAAGCTGCTCCCCAACCATGCAGCTGAAAGGTCCATGGCAGGCCACCCCCTACAGGGCCCACGGAAGCCGGGCCCATAGCCACCCCCTACAGGGCCCATAGCCTCCCCCTACAGGGCCCATGGAAGCCGTGCCCGTAGCCTCCCCCTACAGAGTCCATGAGCCGTGCCATGTCTGCCTACCCTAAACGCCACATAAGCGGTCCCAAGTGAACCATCCCCAAACCCTCTCAGACAGGACAACCATTGCAATCGTGTGCCCAACATTTCAGGTATGACAGCTCAGTTCAAATCCTGTGCATGCTCTTGCCCACCTAGAGCACAATACCAAGCTCAGCCACTACATAGGGGAGAAGAGGGCGCAAAAAGCACATACACTAGATTCAAAACAGCCAGTACCCCCATACCTTAAGGCAGTGTTTTTCAACTCCAGTCCTCAAGGCACACCAACAGGTCATGTTTTCAGGCTTTCCATTATTTTGCACAGGTGATTTGATCAGTTTCACTGCCTTAGTAATCACCACAGCCATTTCATCTGAGGGAAATCCTGAAAACAGGACCTGTTGGGGCGCCTTGAGGACTGGAGTTGAAAAACACTGCCTTAAGGGATTGGTAGGGCACTTGTCAGCCCGTCCTCCGCTAAACAGAACAAATGGAGGGGTGTGTGGGGTTAAGGAGAAAATCTGAGAATTTTTGGGACATGCTCGAGAGTCTGAACGGGCCAAGTATGCCATTGAAAAGAAAAAACGCATCAAACCCAAGCAGTATTTAAAGTTCTGCGGATGCTAGAGTGAATGGGCAATTATAGAGGGGGGAACTTGCCCTTTAAATTCAGATAAAAAAAAGTGCACTTATTTCTGCCCCACAAAAAGGCGGCCCCCGGGGAGGCCGCGAGAAGAAGACAAAGGCGGCCCCCGGGGAGGCCGCCAGAAGAAGACAAAGGCGGCCCCCGGGGAAGAAGACAAAGGCGGCCCCCGGGGAGGCCGCCAGAAGAAGACAAAGGCGGCCCCCGGGGAGGCCGCCAGAAGAAGACAAAGGCGGCCCCCGGGGAGGCCGCCAGAAGAAGACAAAGGCGGCCCCCGGGGAGGCCGCCAGAAGAAGACAAAGGCGGCCCCCGGGGAGGCCGCCAGAAGAAGACAAAGGCGGCCCCCGGGGAGGCCGCCAGAAGAAGACAAAGGCGGCCCCCGGGGAGGCCGCCAGAAGAAGACAAAGGCGGCCCCCGGGGAGGCCGCCAGAAGAAGACAAAGGCGGCCCCCGGGGAGGCCGCCAGAAGAAGACAAAGGCGGCCCCCGGGGAGGCCGCCAGAAGAAGACAAAGGCGGCCCCCGGGGAGGCCGCCAGAAGAAGACAAAGGCGGCCCCCGGGGAGGCCGCCAGAAGAAGACAAAGGCGGGCCCGGGGGAGGCCGCCAGAAGAAGACAAAGGCGGGCCCGGGGGAGGCCGCCAGAAGAAGACAAAGGCGGCCCCCGGGGAGGCGCCAGAAGACGACAAAGGCGGCCCCCGGGGAGGCGCCAGAAGACGACAAAGGCGGCCCCCGGGGAGGCGCCAGAAGACGACAAAGGCGGCCCCCGGGGAGGCGCCAGAAGACGACAAAGGCGGCCCCCGGGGAGGCGCGAGAAGAAGACAAAGGCGGCCTCCGGGGAGGCGCCAGAAGACGACAAAGGCGGCCTCCGGGGAGGCGCCAGAAGACGACAAAGGCGGCCCCCGGGGAGGCGCGAGAAGAAGACAAAGGCGGCCCCCGGGGAGGCGCGAGAAGAAGACAAGGCGGCCCCCGGGGAGGCGCGAGAAGAAGACAAAGGCGGCCCCCGGGGAGGCGCAAGAAGAAGACAAAGGCGGCCCCCGGGGAGGCGCGAGAAGAAGACAAAGGCGGCCCCCGGGGAGGCGCGAGAAGAAGACAAAGGCGGCCCCCGGGGAGGCGCGAGAAGAAGACAAAGGCGGCCCCCGGGGAGGCGCGAGAAGAAGACAAAAAGGCGGCCCCAGGGAGGCGCAAGAAGGAGACAAAAAGGCGGCCCCAGGGAGGCGCAAGAAGTAGACAAAAAGGCGGCCCCAGGGAAGCGCAAGAAGAAGACAAAAAGGCGGCCCCAGGGAAGCGCAAGAAGAAGAGTGGGGTATTTTAGTTCAAGAAAGGTGGACATAAAAAAAGGATAAGTGAACTTTTAAAGTGCCCTTCTCATTTTACAGTTGCACATACAATATCCTGAGGCCTGTACCACATTCGGGAAGCCCCTGTCCTGTGCGTCATGCATAAACAGCACGCCATATTTTTCAGAGGAACAAAGACTGCAAAACATGTCCTTATATAATCAGTCAGCCTCTTCGTTTCTCATAAACAGTCACTCCTTGAAATTATCTCTCGGCAGAACAGGGATGGTCAAACCATGAACTCAGCAGAATCAGCTTCTACCTATAGCAAATTGTATTTTTCTATGAGTGGCGACAGCGCCTGGGTATGGCAGCGGAGTCCTCGCACGACCTATACAATCAACAGAACTGAACCCTTCTGCAAAACATTCCTCTGGAGCCGAAGTCACGTTTTCTGTCATATATGGAGAATATGCTGAATGTATACAGAGAAGAAACACCGACTGTGCAAAGTGTCCTCATTTCTCCCGTTCAGATAAAACCTCCCTCATTAGAAGCAAACCCTCAAACACTTTCTAAGTAACCAAATGTGCGACATGCATTCATTATACATTTAAGGTGTACGTTTTAATGAAAAAACACATTGTAACCGGCGTGCTGTTCCATATTTTCATTCTAGTATATCCTTTGTCTATTTTCCACCCAATGGCCATCTGCTAACCTTACTAATTGGCTGAGAGGAGACAATTTATCTAAATGTGTCTCAGACTGAGAAGATGGAACAGTGAAGACCCACCGCTGTGCAGCCAGTACAATGGGGGGCACACAGGTTTCAATCTTCTCTGATCGATATGCAAATCACAAGGATATGTTCTCTGACCAATTTTGACTGGAAGCAATCATACCGAGTCGATCAGCCAGAGCAGAAAATAAATTGAGCCTTTTGCATCGATTAGCAGCACTGCAATACATCGGCTCATATCTTGATCAAATTAGAAAAAAGACTGGGGGTCAGTTCACAGCACATGCAGTCCAGTGTGGGTTTTTAATAGCATAGTTTACACCAGTACTTGCAGTTACACTGCATTCCAGAAAAAATAAAGTGGAACCCACCAAAGGCACACGTGGAACCCCCACCAAAGGCACACGTGGAACCCCCACCAAAGGCACACGTGGAACCCCCACCCACATTATTTAAAGGTTTAAAAAAAAAGGAGGGGAGCTGAACAGTCATGTTTCTGTCATACAGTGCTTTTGAGCACTGGACTGCATCAAAACCCGTGCAGAAAAGCATTTGAATGTGTTTCTATGGTGTGAACCGGCCCTTAAAGCGATATATTTTATATTTTTCAAATCCTACTTGCCTGCACTGTGCAGCGGTTTTGCACAAAGCAGCCCGAACCTCCTTGGTGTGTCTCGCCGGTGCTCCTGGCCCATTCCTCCTTCCAAGTGCCCACCCAGAGCAAACAGCTTCCAATCGGGGGCACCCAAGTAGGCTCGTTCCTGAGCTGTGGCTCTGCGTGTCCACTTACAGAGCCACAGCTTGGCCCCATCCCCTCACTCCCCTGATTGGCTCAGTGGCTGCGATTGATAGTAGCCGGTAGGGCTCACCCCCCCCCCACACGACGGTAGGGCTCACCCCCCCCCCACACACACACGACGGTAGGGCTCACCCCCCCCCCACACGACGGTAGGGCTCACCCCCCCCCCCACACGACGGTAGGGCTCACCCCCCCCCCCCCCCACACGACGGTAGGGCTCACCCCCCCCCCCACACGACGGTAGGGCTCACCCCCCCCCCCCCCACACGACGGTAGGGCTCACCCCCCCCCCCCACACGACGGTAGGGCTCACACCCCCCCCCCCCACACGACGGTAGGGCTCACACCCCCCCCCCCCCACACGACGGTAGGGCTCACCACCCCCCCCCCCCCACACGACGGTAGGGCTCACCACCCCCCCCCCCCCCACACGACGGTAGGGCTCACCACCCCCCCCCCCCCCCACACGACGGTAGGGCTCACCACCCCCCCCCCACACGACGGTAGGGCTCACCACCCCCCCCCCCCACACGACGGTAGGGCTCACCACCCCCCCCCCCCCCCACACGACGGTAGGGCTCACCCTCACAGCCCCATGACGGTAGGGCTCACAGCCCCATGACGGTAGGGCTCACAGCCCCATGACGGTAGGGCTCACAGCCCCATGACGGTAGGGCTCACAGCCCCATGACGGTAGGGCTCACAGCCCCATGACGGTAGGGCTCACAGCCCCATGACGGTAGGGCTCACAGCCCCATGACGGTAGGGCTCTCACACCCCCCCCCCCATGACGGTAGGGCTCACACACACCCCCCCCCCCATGGGCAAAGAGCATGCAGAGAATACAACTGCAAAGGGTGAGTTACATAGTAGGCGAGGTTGAAAAAAAAAAAACATGTCCAAAAAAAAGTCCAACCTTTGTGTGTGATTATATGTCAGTATTACATTGTATATCCCTGTATGTGGTGGTCATTCAGGTGCTAATCGTTTTTTTAAACCATCGATGCTCCCCGTTGAGACCGCCGCCTGTGGAAGGGAATTCCACATCCTTGCTGCTCTTACAGTAAAGAACCCTCTACGTAGTTTAAGGTTAAACCTCTTCTAATCTGAATGAGTGGCCACGGGTCTTCCCGGGGAATAGTCAGCCACAACCATCCAGTGAGGGAATGATGTACGTTACAATGCATAGATGTTTCGCAGCTGCGTGTTGCAGTGAGTTGCAGAGCGCACTGCATTGCGTAGACCAAGCTGAATGGCTTACAACAAGGTGCAGGTTTCAGGTACAGCTGCTGCTTCTGCTATGCAAAATAATTTCCATTATTTTTTCAAACACACAATGCGACTCAATTGTGTGTTTTTACAAACATGACCCCCTCCCACATTCTCAGATATTCTTAGGTTCTCTATCCACCCCTGAAATGCTTCACTCCCGACACTCTACAGGGAAGACTCAACCAAAATAAATATTTTGCTTTCAGTGAGAATATAAAAAAAAAATAAAAAATGTGTGATTTAAAGTGCAAGTCTACTTTTGTCACGAAAAGCAATCCCCACAAGTGATCTACGTACATTGCAAGGATTTAACCCCTTCACGCCGAGCGAACGCATATATGCTGCAGGCATCATCCTGGTACCGTTGTTTAGAGCCGGCGACTGGCTATCCGGCATAACAACCGATGTGGCTAAGCGCCGCCTCTCTCCACTCTGACCGGGCCTCCCGTCCCACCGGGAGACCCGATCGTCGATCCAACACCATCAGTGTCCAGAGAGAGACTGAATCAAAGCCATAAACGTCTTTGATTCAGTCTCTTCCGCGTTTCTCAGCTGCCAGTGGCGCCGGATTTAAAAAAGTACACAGTATTCAGAATCGCTGGTTTCGGCGATCTTAATACTTTGAAGTGTAAAGGAGGGATCGGGGGTCTTTCAGACCCCCGATCCCTCCATTAAGAGGACCTGTCACCACCTATTACTATCACAAGGAATGTTTACATTCCTTGTGACAGCAATAAAAGTGATCAAAAAAAAACATAACTAAAATAAATAGGAAAATATTTTTTTTAAAGCACCCCCCCCCCCCCCCACAAGCTTGCACAAGAAAATGCATACGGAAGTCGCGCCCGCATATGAAAACGGTGTTCAAATCACACATGTGAGGCATCGCTGCGATCGTCAGGGCGAGAGCAATAATTCTAGCACTAGATCTCCTCCACCTCTAACCTGGTAACTGTAAAAAAAAAAAAAAAAGTTTAAAGCGTCGCCTATGAAGCTTTTTAGGTACCACAGTTTGTCGCCATTCCAAGAGTGCGTGCAATTATAAAGCGTGACATGTTGGGTATCTATTTACTCGGCACAACATCATTCACATTATGCAAAAAAAAATTGGGCTAACTTTTTCATTTTTTTTTTTTATTCATGAAAGTCAGGACACGACACACGGGGCTGGTGTGCTGCAATGCATACTAGCATATGACACTCAGTTATGGCATTTCTGTAATTGGGGTGTACTTTACAGGTTTACTTAGACCCCTTTCACACTAGAGCGTTGCGCTAGCAGCAGCATCTTTGAAGCAGTGAAGGAGCGTTGTGTATACCGCTCCTGCCCATTGAAGTCAATGGGCACCACATCTATACTGCGCTTTGCGGTGGTTTTAACCCCTTTCTCGGCTGCTAGCAGGGGGGGTAAAAGCCCCCGCTTGCAGCCAAACAGCAAAATTGACGGTAAAGTGCTGCTAAACATAGCGGCGCTTAACGCTGACGCCACCCTAGTATGAAAGGGCTCTTAATGTGCAGGCAGTCATTACAAATCCAGAGCACTCCGTACTATCGTTTTCAACACACAAGGTTCAGATATGTGCTTGGAAATAAAACATCACTGTGTTCTGGACTGGACATGTTTTTTTCATTTTTTTTATTTAAACAATCAACGAATCTTTAGTATCACTTTAACCAATTAAGACCTTTAGGCAGGTAAAGGACCTGGCCAGTTTTTGGGATTCAGCACTGCGTCGATTTAACCTACAACTGCACGGTTGTGCGACGTGGCTCCCAAACAAAATTGGTGTCATTTTCCCGCAAATAGAGCTTTTTGGTGGTATTTGATCACCTCTACGGTTTTTAATTTTTGCGCTATAACCAAAAACAACTTTGAAAAATACAATATTTTTTACTTTTTGCTCTAATATCTCCCCCCCCCCCCCAAAAAAAAAATTCTCCCTCAGTTTAGGCAGATACTTATTCTTTTACCTATTTTATTTTTTTTTAACCAAAATTGCAATAAGCGTTTATCGTTTGGTTTGCGCAAAATTTAGAGCATTTACAAAATAAGGGATAGTTTTATGGCATTTTTTTTTTTTTACTACTAATGGCACGATCAGCGATTTTTCCGTGATTGCGACATTATGGCGGACACATTGGTCCAAAAAAATTGTCAAAATTGTCCGTTCACAGACAAAAGCCCTATAAAAATGCACTATTACTGTGAAAATGACAATTGCAGTTTAGGCGTTAAAGCGGAGGTTCACCCTAAAACAATTATATCCGCAGGGGAATAGGCGTTCCTATGAAGAGGGCTACATGATTGACGTGCGGCTATGGCGCGTCACGCCCTCCGAAAATTGCAGAAATAGCACTCGGCTATATACGGCGCCTGCGCAGTCAGCTCCTAGGTCTGTGCGCAGGCGCCGTATAGAGCCATGAGGAGCAGAGTCCTGCTCCGGCTATTTTCGGAAGGCGTGACGCGCCATAGCCGCACGTCAATCATGTAGCCCTCTTCATAGGAACGCCTATTCTCCGCGGGAGGGAGAAAAGAAAATGAATTAAACAGTAAGTACAGCGATTAAAAAAAAAAACAGCATACTGTAGCTGACGCCAGTATGCTGGATGGTATGACAGATTGTTTTTTAGGGTGAACCTCCGCTTTAAACCACTAGGGGGCGCTGTAGGGGTTAAGTGTGACCTCATGTGTGTTTCTAACTGTAGGGGGGCAGGGCTGGATGTGCGACAGATCAGGGAACAGACGATCACCGACATTGCCAGGGTAGAACGGGGAAAGTTTGTTTACACACACCTCTCCCCGTTCTTCAGCTCCTGTGACCAATCGCGGGACACCGGCGGCGATCGGGTCCGTGGGTGCGATCACAGAGCTTCAGACTGAGTCAGTGCGGCTCTTAAAGGCTACGTGCCTGTGCCCAGCCGTGCCATTCTGCCGATGTAGATCGGCGTTTGGCGGTCCTTAAGTGGTTAACCACTTCCCGTCTGGGCCAATTCTGGCACTTCGCTCCTACATGTTTTTTAGCAGAGACCCTAGGGAATAAAATGGCAGTCATGTCACATGGCATTAGCGCAGCAATTTTTCAAACGTGTTTTTTGAACAAAAAAAGAAAAGTAACCCAAATTTTTTTTGTATAATGTGAAAGAAGTTACGCTGACTAAATAAAGATATCATGTTATGCTTGAAAATTGCGCTCGCTCGTGGAAGGGCGCTAAACTACAGTACTAAAAACTAGGGTTGTCCCGATACCACTTTTTTAGGACCGAGTACAAGTACCGATACTTTTTTTCAAGTAGTCGCCGATACCGAATACCGATACTTTTTTTAAATGTGTCCCCAAATGCAGCCATGTCCCCCCACATGTTGCAGCCATGCATGTCCCCCCCACATGTTGCAGCCATGCATGTCCCCCCCACATGTTGCAGCCATGCATGTCCCCCCCACATGTTGCAGCCATGCATGTCTCCCATACCTTTAGTAGTAGATATGATGCCGCCGCATACCGCTGCGTTAATCCCTGTGCATTACAGCGCGCATTACAAGCTTTCGTTTGAATACTTGTAATGACTGCGCGCCATGTATAGACACTCCCCTTCTCGGGATTGGACGGATCCGTCCAATCCCAAGCAAGGGGGAGTGTCTATACACGGATCCGTGCATAGACACTCCCGTCCAATCCCGAGAAGGGGTGAGTCTATACATGGCGCGGCGGGCATTACAAGTATTCAAACAAAAGCTGCCTGTAATGCAGGGGGATCAACGCGGCGGCGGCGGGGGGGGGGGCTGGGGCAAGTATTCCATTTAGGCATCGAGGGTATTTGCCGGAGTACAAGTACTCCGGCAAATACTCGGTATCGGTCCCGATACTGGTATCGGGACAACCCTACTAAAAACGTCCCAGCCTGCTGCCTACAAGAACAATCAAGTGGCTGAACTGCTGCTATGGTGGTTCTTATGGTGAAGGGAACTGCCAGGGTTGATGCCTGTAGGGGCAGATGCCTCCTCTCGGTATAACCACGGAAACGAGAGGACATCCATGTACACCCTCCAGGGGCACGGAACCGTGATTCGCACCCCCATAGCAAGCTGCTGACTAATCTTTTTAACGGTTTTTGGATTTTAGTCAGGTGCATCCTCAATTTTCAGGTTTTGGTCCAGAATTTTTATTTCGGTGCACCACCAGCCAAAACACAACACAACACCTCCACAGTTTGGCAAGGTCCCCCCCCCCCCCCCATATTGCTGCACCTACAGAGATTTTCTTTATGCAATTTGTTTTGCTTAGCCCCCCCTCCCCATGTAGTGTGACCCCTGGTCAGGTGACCCAGACATGGCAGCTGCCAAAGAATGTGGACGGAGTGTAAACAGTCACTCGGCAAACACGTAGAACCCGATAACCATTTATCAGGTCCCATGACACCAGGTCACACTGTGCCGCCACATTCATACGGTCCTGATAAACCACAGAGCCCATCACCCAGGACAGCCAGGATAACCCCCCCTACACAGCACATCATGTGCAAACTAGAGTCACTGACCAACCAGACCAGAGACCTGAGGGCATCTCTGTGTACCAACCAGACCAGAGACCTGAGGGCATCTCTGTGTACCAACCACCCTACCTGCTCTACGAGGTTACCAGACTGCCACCATAAGGGTCCATTCACACCATAGACATTGGGCTTCCGCTGCACCAAAACATAGACACAGCAATATGTCTTACATCTTATTTGTTGCATTACCACACGGCGAGACAAAATGCATTTTTTTCAACTTTCCGTCTATTAAATCTTCTCCCGTTTTAACTTTGGATAGTAAAAAAAATTCTGCCAGTAAATCCCTTATACAGCCCACTTCCTGTTGCTTATCTAGTAACAAGCCTAGGCTTACGACATCATGCACAGCTCGCTCTCTGGTGAGTTTGCCAGGTAGCGAGGGGGTGAGTCATAAGAGGGCCAATGAGAGCTGCAGAGCTAGAGGTGTAAATCCAGGAAGTGAACAGGCAAGCAGCTTCAGCTGCCCACAGTTAAAATGGATGCAGCCAGACTCAGTGGAGGGAGATTTCTGCAGCATATTTGGCAAGCAGAGAATCACAGTATGTATAAAATATGCAAAGTGCTTGGAGGGAAGCTTCAGAATGGCAAAGATGATTTTATTACAAATGTGAGAAGACTGCAGTACTACCAAAAGTCATATATAATTATATAAAATTCATGTGGGTACAGTGTTGCATAGAATGCAATTGCCAGATAGAGTAGCATAGGACGGAATAGAAAAAAAATGCTCTGGTCATGAAAGGGGTAAATCCTCTATCCGCCGATGAGGCCGTGACTGGCGTCTCCCGCACACATGAGTGGGAGCGACGTCACGTGGCTCCGGCCAGTCACAGAGCCGGAGTCCGCAGATCCTGAAGGAAGAAGGGGAGAAGATGTATGCTGCCTTCAGCAGGGACAGCTCGGGCTTTGTTTGCATGCAAGTTCCACATAATGGGCTAGTACGCGCGGTAGGGTTGTCCTGATACCACTTTTTTAGGACCAAGTACCGATACTTTTTTCATGTACTCGCCAATACCGATTCCTTTTTTAAAATGTGTCCATGCAGCCATGGCCCCCCAAACGCAGCCATGTCCTCGTCCCCCCAAACGCAGCCATGTCCTCGTCCCCCCAAACGCAGCCATGTCCTCGTCCCCCCAAACGCAGCCATGTCCTCGTCCCCCCAAACGCAGCCATGTCCTCGTCCCCCCAAACGCAGCCATGTCCTCGTCCCCCCAAACGCAGCCATGTCCTCGTCCCCCCAAACGCAGCCATGTCCTCGTCCCCCCAAACGCAGCCATGTCCCCAAAGAGCCAAACCCTCCCCCCCCCGCTGCCGCCTAGTTGTCCGCCGCGCCTCGTCATATATAGCCCCTCCCTCTTGTCCGGGCACTTTGATAGACAGATCACCCATCCAATCCTGGGATGGGTGATCTGTCTATCAAAGTGCCCGGACAAGGGGGGAGGGACTACATATGACGAGCACAGTGGGGAACAGACATTCAAATGACAGCTGTAATGTTCCCTCTGAGCGCCGGACGACTAGGCGGCAGCGGCGGTGGGGGGGAGGTCTTAACTTTCTCTTTGGGGACAAGACAGCGGACTCAGCTCTCTCCACCCACTCCCCGAAAATAATGCATCAGGGAAGCATCGGGAGCATTTGCGCGAGTACAAGTACTCGCACAAATGCTCAGCATCGGTCCCGATACTAGTATCGTGACAACCCTAACGCGCGGCATACTAGCCCATTATGCTTTTACAAAAAAAGGGGGAAGTAAAACCCATTAGGGTTTATTTCCTCTTTAAGTAAACAAGGCACCCCAAAAAACACCCCTCAGACTCCTACGAGGTTATAAAAAAAAAAAAAGAATGTATACGGCTCTTTACAAATGCTTCCAAACATGTCAAAAACGGGTTACAATACGATAATGTGATCTGCAATACACAAGTGTTATGACACGCTTCCCTTTATGTCTTTGTGAACGGCACATGAAGGGCGACGCATGGTGTGAAATCCAGCCAGCCACTAGAGAGGGAATCTGTAGACATAATACAGCACACAATACAAACACACACACATATTATTTATACACACACACACACACACAGTAACAAAACACCCAGAATAAAGGGTGGCATCAGTAACCCTAAACAAGCACTCCGAGAACATTCTCTGGTTGCCATTAAAGGAGTGCTGACAATGGAGGTCTATACTGCACGGTATACGCCTGTGACCCACATTCCAGACTCCTCCACCCATACATCATCCAACTGCCGCTCAATCCACCGACTCGCCCACCTTCTGTCTCATCCACCTTGCCACACGCTATTTCTGTTGGCAGAACAAATCTGTCCTTTTCTAGGAACTGGGAGAACAAAACGCAACACATTTTATACCGACAACTGCATTTCTCTGTAGGCTTCCAAGGACAGCTTGTGAAAGACTGGAGACCAGATTTTATTATGTCCCCCAACCCAGAGCAGTTTTTTTTACTTACAAAAAAAAAAGGGGGGGGGACCCAGGTGCCTGTGGATGAATGGCTCTGGGGAGGGGGGGCAGGTTTACCTCAAAACTCAATGCCATCTTTAACCACTTAAAGGGGAGTTCCACCTTTTTTTTTTTTTGGAGAAAAAATAAAAATTTACTTTTTCTGTGTTTTTATACTCAACAGAAAGGGCTGTTGCCATGTGGCACTAGCCCTTCTGCCCCTTCCTCCACCACAGTCTTTCCTTGTCCTCCGTCACAGTTACATAGTTAGTCAGGTTGAAAAAAAGACACAAGTCCATCCAGTTCAACCATAAAAAAAAAAAAAAAAAAACACAGTACATCCCATATACCCAACTCTATACCCACAGTTGATCCAGAGGAAGGCAAAAACCCCAGCAGAGCGATGATCCAATTTGCTACCGGAGGGGAAAAAATTCCTTCCTGATCCCCCGAGAGGCAATCGGATTTACCCCGGATCAACTTTACCTACAAAACTTAGTACTCAGTTATATTATGTGCATTTAGGAAAGTGTCTTCTAGTGAATGGGGCACGCTGCCTTCTGGGAACTGTGTGCATCCCCGAAGGCAGCCGCCCATTCACAAAGCGCCGCCCGAATGGCACATGCGCAGTAGGAAATGGGCAGTAAAACCGCACGGCTTCACTGCCTGTTTCCCTTAGTCAGAATGGAGGTGCCAGGACCGAGCGATCGCCGTCGGGGGCCAACATCACAGGCGTCTAGGACAGGCAAGTGTCCTTATTAAAAGTCAGCATCTACACTTAGTAGCTGCGGACTTCAAAAAAAAAAAAAACAATTGTGGGTGGCATCCCGCTTTAACCACTTAAGCCCCGTACCAAAATGCAGCTAAAGGACCAGGCCTCTTTTTGCAAATTGGCACAGCGTCACTTTAACTGATAATTGCGCGGTCGTGCGACGTGGCTCCCAAACAAAAATTGGCATCTTTTTTTCCCCCACAAATAGAGCTTTCTTTTGGTGGTATTTGATCACCTCTGTGGTTTATTTTTTGCGCTATAAACAAAATTAGAGCGACAAATTTGAAAAAAAAATAATGCAATATTTTTTACTATAGAAATATCCCCCCAAAAAAAAAATATATATAAAAAATATATATATATATATATATATATATATATATATATATATATATATATATGTTTCCTCAGTTTAGGCCGATACGTATTCTACCTATTTTTGGTTAAAAAAAAAAATAATCGTAATAAGCGTTTATCGGTTGGTTTGCGCAAAATTTATAGAGTTTACAAAATAGGGGATAGTTTTATTGCATTTTTATTACTAATGGCGGCGATCAGCGATTTTTTTCGTGACTGACATTATGGCGGAAACTTGACAATTTTGACACATTTTTGGGACACTTGTCATTATCACAGCAAAAAATGCATTTAAAATGCATTGTTTATTGTGAAAATGACAGTTGCAGTTTGGGAGTTAACCACAAGGGGGCGCTGAAGGGGTTATGTGTTCCCAACTGTAGGGGGTGTGGCTGTAGGTGTGACGTCATCGATTGTGTCCCCCTATAACAGGGATGACACGATCGATGCAGCCGCCACAGTGAAGCACGGGGAAGCTGTGTTTACACACGGCTCTCCCCGTTCTTCAGCTCCGGGGACCGATTGCCGCACTCCAGCGACGATCGGGTCCGCGAGCCCGGAGCTTCGGACCGGGTCACGGGGCGCGCCATTCTGCCGATGTATATGTGCATGAGGCGGTCCTTAACCACTTGAGCCTCAGATTTGGTGTTTACAAGTTACAGTATTTTTTTTGCTAGAAAATTACTTTAGAAAAAGATATATAGATACATAGATATATATCAATCTTTGGGGGTTCCAACACCCTAGGGAATAAAATAGCAGTTGCTGCAATACTTTCACTCACACCATATTTGCGCAGCAGTCTTACAAGCGCACGTTTAAAAAAAAAAAAACACGGTTTTAAAAAAATAAATAAAAACAGTAAAGTTACCACAGAATTTTATATTGTGAAAGATAATGTTATGCCGAGTAAATTGATACCCAACATGTCACGCTTCAAAAATTGAGCTTGCTCATGGAATGGAGTCAAATTTTTACCCTTAAAAATCTCCACAGGCGACATTTAAAAAACATGTATCCAGGTTGCATGTTTTGAGTTACAGATGAGGTCTAAGGCTAGAATTATTGCTCTCACTCCAATGATCGTAGCGATACCTCACAAGCACACAGGGGCGCTTTAACTTTTTTTTATTGTTAATTTTGCTTTAAATTTTAGTTTGACACCATTTATGAAAATAATCGTTAGTTGCAGCCCTACCACACCACAATATTATGCAATAAGGAATGCGACTGTGCTGCAACCACATGCAATTGAAGGACAATGGGGCTGCACTATAAATCACATGCAGTTCATGATTATACCATATATATGGGTACTGTATACAAAGTCACATGACCAGAGACAACGGCAGACCCCCGGGCTTCCAGCCCTGAGTGGGGGTGTTAGATTTCAGAATGATGTTGAATGAAGTCAACCCCCGCCCCCCAGCAGACAAATGTGACATTTCAGCTGCTAAGATTAGATTTAGTTCTCTTGCGGTGGTGTAAAGTTTCATGCTGATTGGGTATTGTGCTTGGAATGGAGGTCATGTGACCTTGGCGAAGGCCAACATACACCTTTCCTCTATTGCCGACATACACTTCCCCGCAATATAACAGCATGAAGGCCGCTCTGCGCCCCAACATTACCGGCTACATACACAATAGATTCTGTCTATAATATTAACCAGGCCCAAAGTCCAACTCCGGACACAGACTCTGCCAAGTTCTGACGGTTCAACAAATTACCGTATATACTCGAGTAGAAGCCAAGTTTTTCAGCACATTTGTGTGCCGAAAATGCCCCCCTCGGCTTATACTCGAGTCACCTTTTTGCTCCTGATCTCCCGGATTTTGGGGGCCCGGTACCGGCCGGCTGTTGGTCCCCAGGCACACATGTAACCCATTTCTCCTCTACAAGTGTGCAAAGCCACAATTCTTCACTTCCCCCGATTCCCTCACAGAGGATGGTGGTGGGTGCGGCCAAGGGACGATCGATTGGTCGTCCTTGGCTGCCGACATTGCTGGCGTGCTGGACAGGCAAGTTTCCATATTTTAAAAAGTCAGCAGCTGCAGTGTTGGTAGCTGCTGGATTAAAAAAAAATTTTTTATTTGGCAGAACCTTCACTAACTAGTTGCCGACCTGCTGCCGTCATTTTACGGTGGCAGGTTGGTTGGCTCCCCTGCGCGAGAGCCCGTAGCTCTACGTCGCTCTTGCAGGCCACTAGGAGGGGCGCGCGCCCCCGAGTCCCGTGCCCACGCGATCACTCGTTACAGAGCGAGGACCGGGAGCTGTGTGTGTAAACACAAAGCTCCCGGTCCTGTCAGCAGGGGAAACGCTGATCTTCTGTTCAGACAATGTATGAACAGAAGATCAGTGATTTTCCCTAGTGAGTCCAACCCCCCATACAGTTAGAACACACCCAGGGAACATACTCAACCCCTTCCCCGCCCCCTAGTGTTAACCCCTTCACTTGCAGTGGCATTTTTATAGTAATCCAATGCATTTTTATAGCACTGGTCGCTATAAAAATGCCAATGGTCCCAAAAATGTGTCAAAAGTGTCCGAAGTGTCCGCCATAATGTCGCAGTACCGAAAAAAATACAGAAAAAAAAAAAAGATTAAAAATAAAAATCGCTGATCGACGCCAGTGGTAAAAAATAAAAAAAAATAAAAATGCCATAAAAATAACCCCTATTTTGTAAACACTTTAACTTTTGCGCAAACCAGTCAACGCCCAATTCGATTTTTTTTTTTACGAAGAATAGGTAGAAGAATACATATCGGCCTGAACGAAGGAAAAAAAAAATGTTTTATATTTTAGGGGATTTTTATTACAGCATAAAGTAAAAAATATTATTTTTTTCCAAAACTGTGGCTCTATTTTTGTTTATAGCGCAAAAAATAAAAAAATCGCAGAGGTGATCAAATACCACCAAAAGAACGTTTTTTGTGGGGAAAAAAGGACGCCAATTTTGTTTCGGGAGCCACGTCGCACGACCGCGCAATTGTCAGTTGAAGCGGCGCAGTGCCGAATCGCAAAAAGTGCTCTGGTCTTTGGGCAGCAATATGGTCTGGGAGTTAAGTGGTTAAAAGGATATCTAAAGGTAATAAATAAAAGTCATGCCTCCTCTGTAGTTGGTTTTGCACAGAGTGGCCCAGATCCTCCTCGTCTGGGGTCCCTCACCGGCGCTCCTCCTCTTCTCAAGTGTCGGAGAAGCAATCTCCCATTGGGGGACATGTGTCCTGCTGCTACGTCCATTGGACACAAGCAGCAGGACTTGGCCCCGCGTCATTGGATACACCGCCTCAAAGATGCTGCTAGCAGGACTATTTTTTTGCATCCAGCAGTTTGTGTGGCGCTCAACCAAAAGCAATCAGCCTGACCCAGTTTGCCCCCTGAACTACAGAACACATAGGCCCTTCTGTTATGGAGATTATAAAAAGGGAGAGGTGTTCTATAGCCCACGTAAGGAGCTGCACAATGGGTGACAACGCTGCATGGACACTTTACATTGACAGTGTTGTCCCCCCATTACAGGAAGTGAAAAACTAAAAGAAAAAAAAGAAGAATGCAGCCACCACATCTTAGGACTGGTAAACTACAATAGGGTCTATTTTAGTCCTTGGCTTTGGATGCTTTCATCGCACTCTTCAGATATCTGGGATAAAAGCTCTCCGCCCCCCCCCCCCCCCCAGGCACCAGCAAACCCTTTCCTCCATGATGTGCGTTCCAGTAAGAGAGGCCTCGGGACAGAAGAGATTTGCATTATTGAAGAGTGTGGAAAGCCTGCCTGTACATGTGCAGCTCTTCCACAGCACCCTGCATAGAGCCAGCATGGAGGACGCAGGGCGGCCTGACACAGCAAACCGCCATCCGCATACAGGCGAGGACACCCAACACGCAGGACGGGGGACATTTACAGGAATTTTCTCAAAGCAAAAAAAAAAATAAAGCAATTAGATATCCCATAATACAAGAGAGGAACTCCCTTCTGCATCATCACTTCATCTGACATGACATCATACAGGCCCAGGGCAATTTAAGAGGAGCAGCCAACACACCGAGTGGGGGGGGGGGGGAGGGGAGAAAAACAAAATCTTTACCTGGCACCTATGACCTATGTGCAAATCCACTTAAAAATTAACTCCATACATTGAGCCTAGATTCACACTGGGAGCCGCATGTGAATCACACAGAAGTCGCACTGCATTCCTGAGCAAATTACATGTAATTTTGAAGGACTCAAATCACAAAGCAAAAAAAAAAAGGGCAAGCACGTGAGGTAAAAAAAAAGCGCAAGCACGTGAGGTAAAAAAGCGCAAGCACGTGAGGTAAAAAAAAAAAGCGCAAGCACGTGAGGTAAAAAAAAGCGCAAGCACGTGAGGTAAAAAACAAAACATGAAGCTTTACAACCCCTCTAATCAATTTTATGTATTGAAACCGTTGACTTTCCGTTTATAGAATCTTGTAATTGGTGAAGTATGGAGGAGGAAGCCATTGCCCGCCCCTTACTAGAAGTATGACTTCCGACATTCACGTGATCCAATGGCTTCAGTAATCTGAAAACAGGGAACTGGAACAAGTCTATGGACTGGGAATTTCGACAACTTTTCTGAACTGCATAGATTTTTTTTTTATATAAAGTGTATTTTTGTGCGTGAACTCGAGAGAGGAGCCGGACTGCAGGAGTTGGAAGTAGGCAGACCCCCGCCCCCAGAGGCAATCTGCCATCCTTCTCCATGCCCCCCGGGTGGCAATGGCGGGTGTGAGGGAGGACCTCCCACTCACCCCGCCCTACCTGCTCCGCTTGGGAGCCCAACGGGACCCCGACGGGGCAGAGGGACTCCCCCTATGAGGAAGTGAGGGGGCCTAGCCCACCAAGCCAGCCCCGTAGGTCCTTCGCCTCTCTCTTTTAGGAGACCGCATGGCCAAAGTGCATGCTAAACCAATTTCGTGTGCGTGCAAGTGTGGTGTTTTTTTGTGGGGGGGGGGGGGGGGGGGTGAGCGTACTAAGCACAGGTTTACCTTGCATAGCACACCCACCGGAAGCTGGGCTGAGACCACCAAAATCAATTCACATGTAGCCGAGACCGGGATCCGGACCCTTGGCTGCAGAGGTGAACTGCTTATCAGCGCAGTGCCAATCACGTTGAGCCACCGCAGCTCCCGTAAACCACATAGATCTAAGAAAACTTGTGGGATTTTTAAGGTGCATGTACCAATAAAATATACATTTTTTTGGATCAGTTTATTTAAATAATTTAAAAAAATTGGCTAAAAACAATTCCACAAGTATATATAAAGTACAATCCTTATGGATACAGCAGATTTCATGGAGTTCCCAATAGGGGTGCAACTGATCGTGCCCGATCCGAACGGGGCGACCTGTTCGGATCGGCACAGAATGCGATCCGCGGAGCGCACCGCCGCCGCGGCCTTAGGAAAGGCCGCGGCTTCGGCCTAGCTCCAGAGCGGTTGGCCATCTTGGTACACCCGCCGGCCATGCGCGATGACATCATCACCCCTCCCTCTGCTCGTGGATCCTCTATTCTGCAAGAGCATGTACTGTCTGCAAGAGCATGTACTGTCTGCAAGAGCATGTACTGTCTGCAAGAGCATGTACTGTCTGCAAGAGCATGTACTGTCTGCGTAACACCGAGTACAGCGACACCGAGTACAGCGACACCGAGTACAGCGACACCGAGTACAGCGACACCGAGTACAGCGACACCGAGTACAGCGACACCGAGTACAGCGAGTTGATTCATGTTGGCTATTAATGGGAAAAAATGTCTATTACAGGGTTACTGTTTACTAGTGTGGGGGCAATGTTGGACCGGAACAGTGATGGTGAGTGGGGGACAATGGTGGACATTACAGTGAGTTGGATGTTGTACTGGCCATTATATCACAGTGATTACTAGTGGGGGCAATGTTAAACTGGCTATTACAGCGTTTACTAGTGTGGGGGGCAGGGGGCAATGTTGGACTGGAACAGTGATGATGACGAGTGGGGGGCAATGGTGGACATTACAGTGACGAGTGGGGGGCAATGGTGGACATTTGCCCAGCTAGAGCCCAGACTTGAATCCTACTTTTTTCATAAATCATTTTAAATTTTTTTTGCTGATCCGATCCGTGACTTCTGATCCGAGGATCGATCCGATCCGTGATTTTTTTGATCCGTTGCACCCCTAGTTCCCAACATGTTTCGCCCTCAATTTGACTAACATGTTCACAATGACAATTTAAAGTCTACAACTACAACAAGCCAAGGACCGCAGGTGACCATAGGTATTTAGGGACCAAAAAGTACCACTGCTGAACCACAGGGACATGTTCATTTTTGCAGGACATCCGCTCCATATGCGAGTGTCCTGCCTTGGAAACTACGTCCCTGAGTGTTCTGCGTTTTTTGAAAGACCATTCTTCCTGGTCCCTAAATGCCTCCTATGGTCACTTGCAGTCCTTGGCTTCTTGTGGTGGTTGTAGGCTCTTTAAATAGTCATCGATTGTAGTGTACACATTTGTCTCAAATCCTGGGAAGGCAAGTGTTCCAAGTGGTCAGCGCCCCCTGAAGAAACCTAGCTTGAGGGCGAAACATGTTGGGAATGCCATCAAATCTGATGCATCCATTGTACTTTATATACATGTTGTGGAATTGTTTTGAGACTATTTTTTTAACCATTGTTTAAATAAAGTATATATTTAATATACCTCATTGGATCAATTTATTAGTACATGCACCTTAAAAATCACACAAGTATTCATATTCAATTTAGGGCAGTGGTGCCAACTTTAGTTTAGGTTTGTCAAGACACTTTTTTCCTGAAGTGCACACTTTTTTCCAGGTGCATGATGCAGTCTGAAGCCAGACAGCCAATAAGCTAGCATATCAAGAAAGAGGGTCAGCAATAGGCACCCACAGGTTTCCCCATCAAAATGCAGGCGTCATCTAACCACTTTAAAACCGCCCCATAGCAGTTTTACTACAATCAGCATTTCATGTAAATATACATGATTCTGCACTTCCCCCGGCAGGGGGCGTGCATGCACCACCGGAGGTCCACATTTGCCGTGATCATTCACAGAAGCCAATCTGCAGGTGGCGGGCACTGTATGTCCGTCAACACCCGCCAATCGTCGATAACACACAAAACTGAGATCTGCCTATGTAAACAAGGCAAATGTCTGTTCTGACAGGGGAGGAATTGATTGTGTTCCTGCAAAGCAGGGAGTAAATGTATTACTTCCCCTAGTAAAAGCACCACATACAGTACACAAACACTGGCTAGGCACACAGTAAACCCTTCGAGCACCCCTGATGTTTAACCCCTTCCCAGCCAGTGTCATTAGTACAGTGACAGTGCATATTTTTAGCACCGACAACCATAAGTGTCTCTGGTTCCCACAAAGTGGAGTTAGTGTCTGATTATCCGCCAACCATAGGAGGGCCAATTCTACAGGTCTAGACTCCATTTTCCTTAACCACTACAGTCCAAGTCATATTTTCATATTTTTTTTGCCTGTTTAAAATGTACATTTTGGCAATGCAAGATTCAGGAGGAAGACGGGGAGAGTGCCGGAGCGTGGAGAAGGGAAACAGTAGTAGCCTTTTGTTTGTTTACATCTGGAGGGCAATTTAAAAGTAAAAATAAATACACGGATATCTAACTTAAGTATCTATTCACACCATGCAGAACGCACGTGCGTTTCCATGCATGTGTAGGGTAGTCCATTTATTTCAATGGGATGACCAACAAGCAAGGAACGCAGAAAAGAAAACCCAGATCCTTTCAAATGTTTGTGCTGCACCATGCATTTTGGTGTACACAGTGGTATATGCATGGGGTGCCATTTAAAGTTAAACAATAATTAACACGACTTCATTAATCAGGGGTCGACAATATCCGGGCGCCAGGTCGCAATTGCGACCAGAAATTGTGACCTGGCGCCTGCGGCGGCTAGTAATTGAGGCCGCGGCTACAAGTCTGCGAAGATGCGGCCTCAATTACCGGCCGCCGCGATTGAGCAGCGGGGGAGGTGGGGGAACACGGAGGCACAGGATCCTGTGTCTCGGTGCGCCCCCAACTCCCCCGCCGCGCGATCGCCGCGGGTCCGGGACAAACAGTGATTTGCGGCCTTGTGAAGTCCCAAGCTCTTCCTTCTGTGAGCTGGCGCCATCTGGTGGTGGCCGTTTGGCATTATAAGTTAAACAGCAATTGTAATGTAATTTTTCACTATTTTCACTGCCATCTCCTTCCCTATAATTGGAACACCCAAACATATATATTTTTTATTCTAATACCCTAGAGAATAAAACGGTGATTGTTGCAATACTTTGTGTCACGCCGTATTTGCGCAGCGCTCTTACAAGCGCACTTCTTTGGGAAACAAAAAAAAATTAATTAAAAAATAAAACGGTAAAGTTATCCCAATTTTTTTATATTGTGAAAGATGTTACTCCAAGTAAATTGATACCCAACATGTCACGCTTCAAAATTGCATCCGCACCCTTTAAAATCTGGATAGGCGACGTTTAAAAAAATCTACAGGTTGCATGTTTTGAGATACAGAGGTCTAGGGCTAGAATTATTGCTCTTGCTCCAACGATCGCGGCGATACCTCACTTGTGGTTTGAATACCGTTTACATATGCGGGCGCTACTCACGTATGTGTTCGCTTCTGCGAGCGAGCTCGTCGGGACGGGGCGCATTTTCTGGCTCCTAACTTTTAGCTGGCTCCTAGATTCCAAGCAAATTTGTCAAGCCCCGTCATTAAGAATTAATGGCTCTGCCACACGTCTGCCAATGGGGGGATCCTGCGAGCCTTCCAGACACGCACAGATGTATGTCCCCCTCTAAGCAGAACTCCATGCAGTTCTAAAAAGCCATAATGTAGTGTATACATCATTTATGCATCAATAGCATATCTCCAAAGTCGCACAATGTGACTTTTGGTGAGATTTTAATCTGACTACATTCTATGGTTTGAAATCGCACTGACATGCACTACCGATGAGGGGGCACCAACGATGGGCACTTATGAGTGGCACTGTGATAGGTCGCACTGATGGGCATTGTGGGTGAGCACAGATCGGCAGCTGCCTGGTGGTCGCGGGGTGGGCATCTCTGGTGGTCCATTCCAGCATCTCGGTGGTCCTGAGCGGATATCCGAGGGGGAGGGGGGCTGCGCTGATAATCAGCACAGACCCCCTGTCAGGAGAGCAGCCGATCAGCTCTCCTCTACTTGCGTCTGTCAGATGCGAGTGAGGAAAAGCCGATCAGCGGCTCTTATCGTTTACTTGGTGATCACTCACGATCGGACACGGCTGATCATGAGGTAAAGGGCCTCCGACGGAGGCTCTTCAAGATCAGTGTAGCGGTGTGTCAGACTGACACGTCGCGCCACCGCTCGCCGCGATGCACGCCCCCCATGGGCGCACGGTGGCTGTTATCCTGCTGGACATCATACGACATGCAGTCAGGATAACACAATTACCACCCAGCCATCATTCTGCTATAGGCCAGGCGGTAAGCAGTAAAGGATAAGCTCACCACTGGAATGCTTTTCAGCTCCTGCATCCTCTCCCTCCCCCTCTTAGCAACAGCAAGTGGGGGGGGGGGGGGGATCTTATCCATGCACCCGCTGTCACAATTAAAAAAATGTGCCCTGCGGGGCTCCGCCTACATGGCTGTGTCATTTATAGCCAACAGCGGCTTGTAGTTCTCAATGAACTGTGAGTGAGCCGGTGAGCGGTTTCGTAATTAAAGTGGATGTCAGCTGGAAAAAAAATATATATATTAAAAGCCAGCGCTCCGGCTTCGCTGCCCAGTTCCCTACCGCGCATGCGCGAGTCGCAATGGGCAGGGCCGGATTCCAGACAAGGCCAACAAGGCCAGGCCTCAGGGCGGCAGTGGGTGCAGGAGCAGCACGGTGGCGGAGAGGACACTTTCACTTTGTTTTGCGAGTTCCCCCCCCGTCATGTCAAGCAATTTTCAGCAGCAGCACCCCCCCCCGCCTCAGTGTCCTGCCGAAAAAGTCCCCTAGTGGATAATTTCCCCCCTGTACTGCACAGGTGGGGGCGGCATTGAAGGACCCGGCCTTGGGACGGCAAAGGGAGTAAATCCGGGCCTGGCAATGGGTCGCGCTAACTGGCTCCCACTGTGTTCTGGGAGCCAAGTGTTTCCCAGAACACAACGGGTGGGGGGGGGGGGGGATTTCCTGCCTGCAGTCTACCCACTGTGTGGCCGAAAGTGGGTGCAAATACCTGTCTGAAAGGTGTCAAAATGCGACACCGGAGGAGGGGAGGCTTCCGAGTCGCAGGAGTGAAGGTGGAGCTCCGCTTCAATGGATTCTTCCTCCACTTCAGTAACTGGGGAATCCCTCCGGCGGAGCTATTGTGTGCTCCCTGCGGGTAGGGCGTGGGGAGCCATCCCTGCCGGGAGAACACATCGATTGCTGCAAGCGCCTATAGACGGTGGCAATAAATCGAATGCTGAAAACCCAACATGCTGGTTGTAGCCAAGGTGGTACACTCAGCCCCTCTACGGAACTGCCTGAGATTTGAACCATCTATGGCCATCTTTAAGAGGGAGTACAAGGAGAATGCCAACAAAGTAACCGTGATTGTGATGCAGCGTTTCTCCTCTGTGCAAGTCTATGTTCCAGTCTGCTTACACCGTGCGGTCTAGCCCGTCATTGCAGCAGCCACTAAGCAGGGATGCAAATAACATGTTTGACATTCACGAAACTGCTAGGGAGAGGCTCTACAAATACATCAGAGAAGATAAAAAGTAAAAATCTAATAGAAGAAATGTAAAAAAAAAAAAAAAAATCAAAGTTTTGTTTTAATCTTTTAAACCTTAAAATGGTGCTAGAATTTGTTTTTTTTATATACCTGCCATCGCAGGAAAGCCTTAAAAACATTCCCAACAAAAATGGGTTGGGTGCAAGTCTTAATCAGTAGTCACTGCTGTCCTACGCATTGGGATTACTAAACAGGAAGTCAGCCATGCGAACAGAAATCTCTCCCCGGCCCGTAATCCTGTAGCACCAGTTCTGCAAACTGACACATTTTTTAAAACTAAATGTTAAAAAAAAAAAAAAAAAAAAAAAAAAAAGAGGGCAGGTCACTGAATACCAAAGCCATTAATAAATGCTAAATAAACAGTGCTGAACTATATCTAAAAATAAAAACAAGGCTTTTATTTTTGGAGCGGCAAAAGCTTTACTACTACAGACAAAATAAATAAGTAAAACACTAATAAAGGAGTCTCTCCACCCCAGAGTCTCTCCACCCCAGAGTCTCTCCACCCCAGAGTGTCTGTAGCACACACCACTTCAGCCCCAGGGGATTTGGCTGCCCAATGAGCAGGCCATTTTCACGATTCGGCACTGCGCCGTTTTAACCAACAGTTGCGCGGTCGTGCAACGTTGCGACCAAACAAAATTGACGTCCTTTTTTCCCCACAAATAGAGCTTTCTTTTGGTGGTATTTGATCACCTCTGCAATTTGAGGGCAGGGGTTTGGGGAAGCAATATTTTTTACTTTTTGCTAGAATAAATATCCCCAAAAAATATATAAAAAATAATTTCTCAGTTTAGGCCGATATGTATTCTACATACTTTTGGGTAAAAATCGCAATAAGCGTATTTCGATTGGTTTGCGCAAAAGTTATAGCATCCACAAAATAGGGTATGTTTTATGGCATGTTTAAGGTTATTTTTATTAGTAATAGCGGCGATCAGCGATTTTTATCGTGACTGCGACATTATGGTGGACACCTGGTGCCATTTTGGTACCGTTGTCATTTATACAGTGATCAGTGCTATAAAAAATGACCATGTAAATGACACTGGCAGGGAAGGTGTTAACCAATAGGGGTCAAGTGTCCTAGGGTGTGATTCCAACGGTGGGGGGGGGGCTACCTGTGAAAACATTGATCACTGCTCCCGATGACAGGGAGCAGACAATCAGTGTCTGGTCACTAAGCAGAACAGAGATGCATGGTTTACATAGGCATCCCCCTGTTCTGCGACACGATCGCTGGCAACCGGCAGACAGAGTCCTTGGGTCCCGCGGTCACATTTACGGAGCTCGTAGTGGGCACGCCCGCCTGCAACGCAGCCTCTTGAAGGGGACATACGGTATGTCCATATGCACAGCCGAGCCATTCTGCCAACGTACAATGTCGTACAGCGGTCGGTTAAGTGTTTTGTATTAGGCCTTAAAAAATATAAATTCTCAGTTTCGGTAAATTTGTTTCTAGGCGTGAATCACCTGGCCCCGCATCCATAACAAATTAAGGGGTTGTAAAGGTACAATTTTTTTTCCCCTAAATAGCTTCCTTTACCTTAGTGCAGTCCTTCACTTACCTCATCCTTCCATTTTGCTTTTAAATGTCCTTATTTCTTCTGAGAAATCCTCACTTCCTGTTCTTCTGTCTAACTCCACACAGTAATGCGAGGCTTTCTCCCTGGTGTGGAGTGTCGTGCTCACCCCCTCACTTGTACTACAGGAGTAGCCTCTATATTGCAGATAGAGAAAGGAGCTGTGTGTTTGTGGGGGTCCTGACGCTCCTGTAGTCCAAGGGAGGGGCGAGCACGACACTCCACACCAGGGAGATAGCCTTGCATTACTGTGTGGAGTTACAGACAGAAGAACAGGAAGTGAGGATTTCTCAGAATAAATAAGGACAATTAAAAGCAAAATGGAAGGATGAGGTAAGTGAAGGAGGACTGCACTAAGGTAAAAAAATACAAAAAAAAAAATTACAAAAAAACTTAAACTTTTCTCCTCTACAAATAAGGTCGTCTGGCAGAATGGGCCACTGGTGGACTATTGTTTATCAAAAATATTTTTAAGAAAACATATTGGATTTAGAAGTGATAAATGAAGAACCAGTCATTAACATACAGAGAAAAAGGATGTACATTCCTATGTGTCACCGAACAAGAAACCACAACAAACAGATAAAAGACAATGTTCATAATAAACACCATTGAGAGGATTTTTTCTTTTACTTCCTCTGGTGACTTGAGCACATGGAGGACAGATTAATGCCTTTATTTTAGCTGTACAAACTACTACCCAACAAGCCAACACAATAGCAGACAAAAGCAGAGCAGCTGCTAGGAAGCACCCTACCCAACGAGCGCCTAATTATCCCCAAGGATAAAAAGGGTTGTTTGGCCTCATATTTATTTCATAAAGGCTTAAATATAAAACTCATGAAACGAGTTCTATCAGTGGTGTCACCATCGTATCCACCTAGGAAAACAGTTCCTGGATCAAGTCTGTAAAGCACAGGTTATAATTAAAGTCTTTGCTTCCCAAGCCATGGATGAGCTGGTAGCATTTCCTGGTTGGGCCTCAGAATAAATGGGGGTTCCATTGTGCTAGAGACACGTGTCCTACCGTCAGAACCACCGCCATGTCCTACCGTCAGAACCACCATCATCATGTCCTACCGTCAGAACCACCATCATCATGTCCTACCGTCAGAACCACCTTCATCATGTCCTACCGTCAGAACCACCTTCATCATGTCCTACCGTCAAAACCACCATCATCATGTCCTACCGTCAGAACCACCACCATCATGTCCTACCTCAAAACCACCACCATGTCACCGTCAAAACCACCACCATCATGTCCTACCGTCAGAACCACCTTCATCATGTCCTACCGTCAAAACCACCATCATCATGTCCTACCGTCAAAACCACCACCATCATGTCCTACCGTCAGAACCACCACCATCATGTCCTACCGTCAAAACCACCACCATCATGTCCTACCGTCAAAACCACCACCATCATGTCCTACCGTCAAAACCACCACCATCATGTCCTACCGTCAAAACCACCACCATCATGTCCTCCTCAAAACCACCACCATCATGTCTACCGTCAAACCACCACCATCATGTCCTACCGTCAAAACCACCACCATCATGTCCTACCGTCAAAACCACCACCATCATGTCCTACCGTCAAAACCACCACCATCATGTCCTACCGTCAAAACCACCACCATCATGTCCTACCGTCAAAACCACCACCATCATGTCCTACCGTCAAAACCACCACCATCATGTCCTACCGTCAAAACCACCACCATCATGTCCTACCGTCAAAACCACCACCATCATGTCCTACCGTCAAAACCACCACCATCATGTCCTACCGTCAAAACCACCACCATCATGTCCTACCGTCAAAACCACCACCATCATGTCCTACCGTCAAAACCACCACCATCATGTCCTACCGTCAAAACCACCACCATCATGTCCTACCGTCAAAACCACCACCATCATGTCCTACCGTCAAAACCACCACCATCATGTCCTACCGTCAAAACCACCACCATCATGTCCTACCGTCAAAACCACCACCATCATGTCCTACCGTCAAAACCACCACCATCATGTCCTACCGTCAAAACCACCACCATCATGTCCTACCGTCAAAACCACCACCATCATGTCCTACCGTCAAAACCACCACCATCATGTCCTACCGTCAAAACCACCACCATCATGTCCTACCGTCAAAACCACCACCATCATGTCCTACCGTCAAAACCACCACCATCATGTCCTACCGTCAAAACCACCACCATCATGTCCTACCGTCAAAACCACCACCATCATGTCCTGTCAAAACCACCACCTACCGTCAAAACCACCACCATCATGTCCTACCGTCAAAACCACCACCATCATGTCCTACCGTCAAAACCACCACCATCATGTCCTACCGTCAAAACCACCACCATCATGTCCTACCGTCAAAACCACCACCATCATGTCCTACCGTCAAAACCACCACCATCATGTCCTACCGTCAAAACCACCACCATCATGTCCTACCGTCAAAACCACCACCATCATGTCCTACCGTCAAAACCACCACCATCATGTCCTACCGTCAAAACCACCACCATCATGTCCTACCGTCAAAACCACCACCATCATGTCCTACCGTCAAAACCACCACCATCATGTCCTACCGTCAAAACCACCACCATCATGTCCTACCGTCAAAACCACCACCATCATGTCCTACCGTCAAAACCACCACCATCATGTCCTACCGTCAAAACCACCACCATCATGTCCTACCGTCAAAACCACCACCATCATGTCCTACCGTCAAAACCACCACCATCATGTCCTACCGTCAAAACCACCACCATCATGTCCTACCGTCAAAACCACCACCATCATGTCCTACCGTCAAAACCACCACCATCATGTCCTACCGTCAAAACCACCACCATCATGTCCTACCGTCAAAACCACCATCATCATGTCCTACCGTCAGAACCACCATCATCATGTCCTACCGTCAGAACCACCATCATCATGTCCTACCGTCAGAACCACCATCATCATGTCCTACCGTCAGAACCACCATCATCATGTCCTACCGTCAGAACCACCATCATCATGTCCTACCGTCAGAACCACCATCATCATGTCCTACCGTCAGAACCACCATCATCATGTCCTACCGTCAGAACCACCATCATCATGTCCTACCGTCAGAACCACCATCATCATGTCCTCAGAACCACCACCGTCACCGTCAAACCACCATCATCATGTCCTACCGTCAGAACCACCATCATCATGTCCTACCGTCAGAACCACCATCATCATGTCCTACCGTCAGAACCACCATCATCATGTCCTACCGTCAGAACCACCATCATCATGTCCTACCGTCAGAACCACCATCATCATGTCCTACCGTCAGAACCACCATCATCATGTCCTACCGTCAGAACCACCATCATCATGTCCTACCGTCAGAACCACCATCATCATGTCCTACCGTCAGAACCACCATCATCATGTCCTACCGTCAGAACCACCATCATCATGTCCTACCGTCAGAACCACCATCATCATGTCCTACCGTCAGAACCACCATCATCATGTCCTACCGTCAGAACCACCATCATCATGTCCTACCGTCAGAACCACCATCATCATGTCCTACCGTCAGAACCACCATGAGGCTCCTCTCAAATTCACTTTGCCAATGACCACCAGTGTAGCAAGGGCCCTTCTTCCATAGACTCAATGACCACCAGTGTACAAAGGGCCCTTCTTCCATCAACTGTCTTAATGACCACAAGTGTTGTTACCAAGGCCCTTCTTCCATTGACTCCTAATGACCACCAGTGTACTAAGGGCCCATCTTCCATTGACTCTCCTAATGACCACCGGTGTAATAAGGCCCTTCTCCCACTGAATCTCTCAATGACCACAAGTGTACTAAGGGCCCTTCTTCCATTGACTGACCAGTGAAATTAGGTCCATTCCTAACAAGTCTCTCCGAATGACCATTGGTGTAATAAGGACCTTCTCCAATTAATTACCACTAAATACCAGTTTAATAAGGCCCTTCTTCCATTGACTCTCCTAATGACCACAAGTGTACCAAGGACCTTCTTCCATTGACCTGCCTAATGACCACCAGTGAAATTGGATCCTTCTCCGACAGTCGCTCCTAATGACCATCTGTGTAATAAGGACCTTTTCCCATTAACCACCACCAATGTAACCAGGCTCTTCTCCAACCAACATTTTTCCCCCCTTCTAGGAGGAGGAAATAGAGAAATACTCTCCTTCACCTGCAGTCCTGCAACAGCCAGAAGTCTGGATCTTTTCTCTCCAGCACTGGAATATTTGCAGGAACTGTTGGTGGATAAGGTGAGGGACAGTGACAAGTACGATCATAAACCATCAAGAAAATAGGCGTCTGGAGGGCGGGTCACTCCATTATCATTGTAGGGCAATTCTAACAATTTTGGACCCCCCCCCCCCAAGGGTCAAATCCTTATTAACCAAGATGAGGAGTAGGGGTATCAGACTTAATGTGTTCCTTGCTCTGGCAGGCAGTATTCCTCTGCTCAGCCTTATGGAAGGCCCTTGCTATCCACATGATGCAGGGCTATTGGTCCTAACTAGCCTTCACTCCCTCACCTTGTCTGGACGCCTGTACACACTGATGTTCAGGTACGACCAATGACTACAGGTCCCATGATCCTAAGGGAGATGATTACTGCCTACTGCGGCTGAGAATGGACAATCCGGAGCCATGAGTGTTGGCCTATCATTTGGTAGCCCGCTACAGGAGCGCATCGATCCGAGCGATTGTTCTGCTACATGCAGTGTTGCCACTACCAGTATGATGATCACTCCACTAAATAAAGTGTTGACACCCCACCGGTAAAAGTTATCACTCCCCCTACATGCAGCATTGCCACCCTACCGGTATGGATGATCACTGCTTCATGCAGAGTGGACACCCTACCAGTACAGGGGATCACTCCCCTACATGCAGCATTGCCACAATACCAGTATGGGGGGGGGATCACTCCGTACATGCAGCGTTGTCACCCTACTGGTACAGGTGATCACTCCCCTACCGGTATGGATGATCACTCCCCTACATGCAGCGTTGCCACCTTACCAGTATGGGGGGGGGGGATTACTCCCCTACATGCAGCGTTGCCACCCTACCGGTATGGATGATCACTGCTTCATGCAGAGTGGACACCCCACCAGTACAGGGGATCACTCCCCTACATGCAGCATTGCCACCCTACCAGTATGGGGGGGGATCACTCCCCTACTTGCAGCATTGCCACCCTACCGGTATGGATGATCACTGCTTCATGCAGAGTGGACACCCTACCAGTACAGGGGATCACTCCCCTACATGCAGCATTGCCACAATACCAGTATGGGGGGGGGGGATCACTCCGTACATGCAGCGTTGTCACCCTACTGGTACAGGTGATCACTCCCCTACCGGTATGGATGATCACTCCCCTTCATGCAGCGTTGCCACCTTACCAGTATGGGGGGGGGATTACTCCCCTACATGCAGCGTTGCCACCCTACCGGTATGGATGATCACTGCTTCATGCAGAGTGGACACCCCACCAGTACAGGGGATCACTCCCCTACATGCAGCATTGCCACCCTACCAGTATGGGGGGGATCACTCCCCTACTTGCAGCATTGCCACCCTACCGGTATGGATGATCACTGCTTCAAGCAGAGTGGACACCCTACCAGTACAGGGGATCACTCCCCTACATGCAGCATTGCCACCCTACTAGTATGGGGGGGATCACTCCCCTACTTGCAGTGTTGCCATCCTACCAGTATGGGGGATCACTCCGTACATGCAGCGTTGTCACCCTACTGGTACAGGTGATCACTCCCCTACCGGAATGGATGATCACTCCCCTTCATGCAGCGTTGCCACCTTACCAGTATGGGGGGGGGATTACTCCCCTACATGCAGCGTTGCCACCCTACCGGTATGGATGATCACTGCTTCATGCAGAGTGGACACCCTACCAGTACAGGGGATCACTCCCCTACATGCAGCATTGCCACCCTACCAGTATGGGGGGGATCACTCCCCTACTTGCAGCATTGCCACCCTACCGGTATGGATGATCACTGCTTCAAGCAGAGTGGACACCCTACCAGTACAGGGGATCACTCCCCTACATGCAGCATTGCCACCCTACTAGCATGGGGGGGATCACTCCCCTACTTGCAGTGTTGCCATCCTACCAGTATGGGGGATCACTCCGTACATGCAGCGTTGTCACCCTACTGGTACAGGTGATCACTCCCCTACCGGTATGGATGATCACTCCCCTACATGCAGCGTTGCCACCTTACCAGTATGGGGGGGATTACTCCCCTACATGCAGCGTTGCCACCCTATCAGTATGGGGGGGGGGATTACTCCCCTACATGCAGCATTGCCACCCTACCAGTATGGGGGGGGGGGGATTACTCCCCTACATGCAGCATTGCCACCCTACCAGTATGGGGGGGGGGGGGATTACTCCCCTACATGCAGCATTGCCACCCTACCACTATGGGGGGGGGATCACTCCCCTACCGGTATGTATGATCACGCCGCTTCATGCAGCATTGCCACCCTACCAGTACCAGAAGCATGTAAAGACAGTAGTATCCCAGTGATCCAACAAAAGATGGCACCATGGGACCTGGAGTAGAAGAGAAGTGCCAGAGAAGACGACAACACAGGACATGCCTGGTAGTATATGTATGTCACAAAGAGCCAAAAGGAGAAAAAAAAAAAAACTAAGAAAAAAAATGAAATTTACACTAGGGTGAAGGTCCTCCAAGTTATACCCGTCCCACAGCCTTTAAAACACCCCCCTTTGTCCTGCCGCCTCGACCCTGTCACACCATCTTTGGAGGAAGCCTGTCCCTCGGCAAGAAGCAGAAAAATACAGCCAGATCCCATGAAACAAAAAGAAAAAATGGCGGCGTGGGACAGGACCTGAAATAGCAAAGCCGATGACAACACTGGACATGCTGGGTAGTATATGATTGGAGCATAAAGCACAAAAAGGGGGTAAAAACTACAGAAACTTGTTTTGGAAATGTCCTCCAAGGTACCTTTAAGGAACTGCCATCTTTAAAGAACCACCCCGGTCCACCCATTGTTTGAGAAAGCCCCCCCAACAGTCCATTCATCTTCTAAAGAACCCCCCCATCCTCACCTTCAAAGAAGACTTCCCGGCCCTTCATCTTATAGGGAAAATACCTCCTGCTATCTTTTAAAGAATGCACCTCCATTGCCTCACCTTCTAGGAAATCCCCCCGGCCCCTGACCTAGGTAACCCCCCCCCCGCCCCCTCACCTTCTAGGGAACCTGCCTCCTGCTATCTTTTAAAGAAACCATCCCCATTGCCCCCCCTTCTAGGGCACCCCCCCCAAACCTCTGGCCTTCTAGGGCACCCCCCCCCCCAAACCTCCGGCCTTCTAGGGCACCCCCCCCCCCCAAACCTCCGGCCTTCTAGGGCACCCCCCCCCCCAAACCTCCGGCCTTCTAGGGCACCCCCCCAAACCTCCAGCCCCTCGCCTTCTAGGGCACCCCCCCAAACCTCCGGCCCTTCGCCTTCTACAGCACCCCCCCAACCTCCAGCCCTTCGCCTTCTGTGCCACCCCCCACCCTCAGGTCCTTCACCTTCTAAGGCACCCCCCCCCCACCCTCAGGCCCTTCACCTTCTAAGGCACCCCCCTCAACCTCAGGCCCTTCACCTTCTAAGGCACCCCCCCTCAACCTCAGGCCCTTCACCTTCTAGGGAACACCCCTCCTGCTTCCGTAAACGCAGAGCAGCCCCCCACCCCCCAAGTCAACCCATCTTTTAAGGAACCTGTCCCAACCAAACTCACATTACACACACATTCAGGATGTGCAAACACTCGGCTCTTTCAGGGCCCCGTACTGTACCTGACCCCCCATCCCAATACTCACTTTGAAGTACCCCCCTTCGTAGAGGGTGTTGGGGGGCCCGAAGATGGCCACCTCCCAGTTGTACAGGTCGCTTTCGTCCACCAGCGTGATGCGGAAACCCTCCACCGGCTCTTCCTGCAGGGACTTGAGCTCCAGCATCAGGGCCTTCTGTGAGCTGGTCATCTGTTGCTGGGCCATGGTGGCCTACCACGGGTAGCCTGGTGGTGGTAGGGGGAAGGGAGGGGGGGGAGTTCAGGGCCCAGGCAAAGAGTCTGATCCTTTGTGTGTCTTTAGTGTGTCAGCTCTTGGGACAAGGTTGCTGCAGGGTCTCCAAGTCCTTTGTCTCCTCCACTAAACCAGATGCGACTCCCAGTCTAGATAAAGTGAGGTCCTGGTGCCTCCGCCACGGACAAGTGCCAGCTCTTGGGACAAGAAACTTGTGGGACTTGCATGAGTGGGGCCCAGAGAGCCTATGGGTGGTCAGCAGGTGTGGAAACTCCTTTGTCACTCCCCTCCCCCAGCCACTGAGTGCTAGCTCTTGGGACCAGCAGGCTGTGTGGGGGGGCCCCGTAAAGCGTTATGTAGGGAGCCACAGTCTGTAGACACTCAGATCTTTGTCTTGGCCACAACAGAGTGCTAGCTCTTGAGACCAGAAGTCTATGTGGGCTCCTTGGGGCTCTGTACAGGTATACACAGGGCCCTATAAGTGAGCCACAGTCCGTAGAGGGCAGCCTTGGCCGTAGTAGAGTGTAAGCTCTTGGGACCAGAGTAGCCAACCAAGTTGCAGCTCCTTTGTAGAGTGTCAGCTCTTGGGACCAGTTGGTGGCTCTAGGAGTCTGGGGACTTAGAAGCTGCGGCCAGGGTGGTCCCCTCCCCCCCTTCCCCAGGCTCTCTCCCCTCGCTTGGGACGCAGTGGGGCCCTGTGGGTGGAGTGACCTCCTCAGTGGCCCGGATGGAGGGTGGCGAGGGCCCCGTATTCCGCTTCCTCTCTGGCAGGCTGTTTCTGGGTCCGGAACCAGGCCTCGCTGATCTCAGACGTCTCCTTCTCGGGCCGGTCGCGGTGCGGGTGTCTCTGTAACCGGGACGGGTAACGCTCACTCTCTACGGGCTCCCAGCTGGACCCGAAACGCCGCTCTACCAGTTCCTTTTGTGACGTCACCAACGCGCTGACATCACGACGCCACCCAGAGAGGCGGGAGAGGGGGCGGCGCGACAAGGGTGAAGGGGCGTGGCTGTGAGCAGAAGGGCGGAACGATCAACATCCAGTCACGTGTCTGTATGGTTGTGTGTGCTGCTGGATAATATATACATATACTCAGGGCTTTTTTTCTGGGGGAACTTGGGGGAACTCAGTTCCACCACCTTTGGCTCAGACCCTTTGGTGCCTGCTCACCACAATCACTTGTGAACACAGAAGTGTCTGGTTTCTGTGTTTACAAGTGACAGCTTTGTAACCCCCTGAACTCTGCACACTGTATGTAATGCAATTCTGGTATTTAATGCCCCTTTAAGACCCTTCTACTGTTTGTGAAATCTGAACGGGTCGTGGTTGAGTTCCTGCACCTATTTTCTGAGAAAAAAAGCTCTGCATATACTGTACACCATATATTCTATATACACCATATATTCTACATACACTATATATTCTATATACACCATATATTCTACATACACTATATACACCATATATTCCATATACACCATATATTCTACATACACTATATATTCTATATACACCATATATTCTATATACACTATATACACCATATATTCTATATACACCATATATTCTATATACACTATATACAATATATACTCTATATACAATATACACCATGTACTCTATATATTATAAACTCTACATACAATACTTCTATATACACTACATACTTTATATACAATACTACTATATACTGTACTGTATACTATACTACTATACTGAACTTTATATAATAATAATATTACTCCATATAATACTATATTGTATATACTACTATTCTGTACACTATATACTGAATATAATACTACTATACTGAACACTATATAATAATAATACTACTATACTGTATGCTATATACTCTATATAATACTATTGTATAAAATACTACTATTCTGTACTTTATATACTGTATATATTACTACTATACTGTATATACCACTATACTGTACACTATATACTGTATATAATACTGTATATAATATTATACTGTACACTATATACTGTATATAATACCACTATACTGTATATACCACTATACTGTATATATTACTACTATACTGTATATATTGTTACTATACTGTATATACTATTATACTGTACACTATTTACTGTATATACTACTACTATACTGTATATACTATTATACTGTACACTATATACTGTATATATTGCTACTATACTGTACATTATATACTGTATATTATACTACTATACTGTATATATTGCTACTATACTGTACACTATATACTGTATATAATACTACTATACAATATATACTACTATACTGTACACTTACACGATATACTGTATATAATACTACTATACTGTACACTATATACTGTATATAATACTATGTTGTATATAATACGACTTTACTGTACACTATATGCTGTATATATTACTACCATACTGTATATCCTACTATACTGTACACTATATACAGGTACTGTATATAATAATACTATACTTTATACTATATACTGTATATAATGTTATACTATAATACTACTATACTGTATACTGCATACTGTATATACACTAATATACTGTACAAAATATACTGTATATAATACTACTATACAGTATATATATATATATATACGCATGCACACACATTGTGTATTATATACACTGTATTCAGTTCTATAGATATATAACTATATATAATGTACAAATAAAGTATTCAAAACTATACTGTAGTGTAAACTATTCTATATATACACTTTATGCAATACACACACAGTATACAGTAAATGCTGTATACAATTCTATACATACAGAATAATGTAGAATATATACATATACTGGATATGCACATTGTTAGTCAGTTACACCCCAGTAGCCATAGATAGATATATACGTACAGTATAAATATGATGTAGAACTTGTACCGTATATATACAGTATTGGTATTGTCTTTATATTTGTGTAGGAGTATATTGTAGACGTGTATGCAGTGTATATATATACAGTATAGATGTAGACGTGTATGCAGTCCTGTATGTATACAGTATAGATGTAGACCTGTATGCAGTGTATAATGTATATATACATTATTGGTATTTGTGTGGAGTATAATGTAGACCTGTATGCAGTGTAAATATATATACAGTTCTCTATATATAAAGTCTCTGGTATTTGTATCTCTACACAGAGCTGTTTGTCTCTAGGACATCTCCAGTACTGCAGACATTATTATTATCATCTGAGTCACACAATTCCTCCTTCATGCTCTTCCATGTAAACAGGAAGTGGGCGGCCATGTTGCTCCTCTGGTAGTTGTAGGTTAAGGGGTTCAGGTGTCCTTCCTGTGCCACTCAGTGACCCCAATGATATGGGAACAATGAGATTACTCCCAGCTCCAGTCCTCACATTATACAGCCTACCAATTTTCTGTTTTTGGAAGGGTGGAGCAGCAATATTTCTGTTGAGTTTTTCCCTCATTTCCTGTCCTTGTGACACCGGGACATAAAATGGGGGGTGTTGTCACCAGGACAGCAAGGCGAGATTCTTTTCTGATCCACACAGGAAGTGAGGAGAAACAGCTGGAATAGAAGTTGTAAGCCTTCCATGGTTTACTCACACTTCTGGTTATAGTGAGGCCTCGTTCACACGGACGACAGTCCCTACCACCACTCTGAAAAGTGATCTAGAAACAAGGCGGCTCAACGCCAATATATCGCCTCCTGTACATTTGTTTTTCTTTCGGGGGGGGGGGGGGGGAATCCCAACCGGGCGGCAACCTTGTATGTTAGGCACAGTCGCATTTACTTGCAGGGTGAGGGGTGTGCTTCTCGCTCCCCTTTCTCCATTAAAAGAAAAACCAAACCCATCTCCTGCCAGCAGCCGCAGAGACCTTTCTATGTGTGTGTGGAAGCAGTGCTCTCCCTGCAGAGGTCTGCCATGCCCCCTGTGAGTCAGTCAGAACCTGAGAGCTCTCTACAGATCTGACTGAGCCCCCCTTTATATCAGTGTCCACAGTCCCTCTTCACATCACAGCCCCTCTGTATATCAGTGTCCTAAATTGCTCTTCACATTACAGCCCCCCTTTATATCAGTGTCCTCAGTCCCTCTTCACATTACAGCCCCCCTTTATATCAGTGTCCTCAGTCCCCCTTCACATCACAGACCCCCCTTTATATCAGTGTCCACAGTCCCCCTTCACATCACAGCTCCCCTTTATATTAGTGTCCACAGTCCGCCTTCACATCACAGCCCCCCATTATATCAGTGTCCTCAGTCCCCCTTACATCACAGCCCCCCTTTATACCAGTGTCCTCAGTTCCCCTTCACATCACAGTCCCCCTTTATATCAGTGTCCTCAGTTCCCCTTCACACCACAGTCCTCCCTTTATTTCAGTGTTCACAGTTCCCCTTCACATGACAGTCCCCCCTTTATTTGCAATGTCCACAGTCCCCCTTCACATCACAGTCCCCCCTTTATATCAGTGTCCACAGTCTCTAATCACATCAGCTCCCGTGTATATCAGTATCCTCAATTCCCCTTCACATCACAGTCCCCGTTTATATCAGTGTTCTCAGTTCCCCCTCACACCACAGTCCCCCCTTTATATCAGTCTCCTAAGTCCCCCATTACAGCACAGTCCTCCTTTATTTCAGTGTCCTCAGTTTCCCTTTACATCACAGGCCCCCTCTTTATATCAGTGTCCACAGTCCCCCTACACATCAGCCCCCCTGTATATCAGTGTCTTCAGTCCCCCTTCACATCACAGTCCCCCTTTATATCAGTGTCCTCAGTTCCCCTTCATATCACAGTCCCCCTTTATATCAGTGTCCTAAGTCCCCCATTACAGCACAGACCCCCCTTTATTTCAGTGTCCTCAGTTCCTCTGTACATCACAGCCCCCTTGTATATCAGTGTCCTTAGTACCCCTTCACATCACAGGCTCCCCTTGATATCAGTGTCCTCAGTTCCCCTTTACATCACAGGCTCCCCTTTATATTAATATTAATATACAGGATTTAAATAGCGCCAACAGTTTACGCAGCGCTTTACAATATAAAAAGGAGACAATACAATAAAATACAAGAGGATTAAGAGGGCCCTGCTCAGAAGAGCTTACAATCTAATAGGGTAGCGCAGGTGGTACAAAAGGTTGTAACTGTGGGGAATGAGCTGGTGGAAGTGGTATCAGTGTCCACAGTCCCCCTTCACATCAGCCCTCTTTTATATCAGTGTCCTCAGTTCCCCTTTACATAACAGTCCCACTTTATATCAGTGTCCTCAGTTTTCCTTTATATAACAGGCCCCCCTTTATATCAGTGTCGACAGTCCCCCTTCACACCACAGTCCCCCCTTTATATCAGTGTCTTCAGTTCCCCTTCACATCACAGCCCCTCTTTATATCAGTGTCCACATGCCCCCTTCACACCACAGTCCCCCCTTTATATCAGTGTCTTCAGTTCCCCTTACATCACAACCCCCCTTTATATCAGTGTCCACAGTCCCCCTTCACACCACAGTCCCCCCTTTATATCAGTGTTTTCAGTTCCCCTTCACATCACAACCCCCCTTTATATCAGTGTCCACAGTCCCCCTTCACACCACAGTCCCCCCTTTATATCAGTGTCTTCAGTTCCCCTTCACATCACAGCCCCCCTTTATATCAGTGTCCACAGTCCCCCATTACAGCATAATCCCCAGTTCCCCTTCACGTAACAGCCCCCTTTAGATCAGTGCCCTCAGTTCCCCTTCACATCACACCCCCTCTTTTTATTACAGTGCCCTATTACCGTGCAGTCCCCTTTACATTAATGTAACAGGGACTGCTCTGTAAGGGAACACTGTGATCTAAAAGGGGACTGCTGTGTAAAGGGGTCACTGTGGTGTAATGAGGACTGGACTGTAAATGGGGCACTGTGATGTAAAAGGGAACTTCCCTGTAAAGGGGACACTGTGATGTAAAAGGGGACTGCCCTGTAAAGGGGGCACTGTGGTGTAAAAGGGGACTTCCCTGTAAAGGGGGCACTGTGATGTAAAAATGGACTTCCATGTAAAGGGGAGACTGTGATGTAAAAGGGGACTGCCATGTAAAGGATGCACTTTGATCTAAAATGGGACTGCCCTCTAAAGGGGGCACCGTGGTGTAAAAGGGGACTGCCCTGTAAAGGGGGCACTGTGATGTAAAAGGGGACTGCCATGTAAAGGGGGCACTGTGATGTAAAAGGGGACTGCCCTGTAAAGGGGCACTTCGATCAAAAATGGGACTTCTCTGTAAAGGGGGCACTGTGGTGTAAAAGGGGACTTCCCTGTAAAGGGGGCACTGTGATGTAAAAGGGGACTTCCCTATAAAGGGGGCACTGTGATGTAAAAGGGGACTTCCATGTAAAGGATGCACTTTGATCTAAAATGGGACTGCCCTGTAAAGGGGGCACTGTGATGTATTGGGGACTGGACTGTAAAGGGGGCACTGTGATGTAAAAGGGGACTGCTATGTAAAGGGGGCACTGTGATATAATGGGGACTGGGCTGTAAAGGGGGCACTGTGATGTAAAGGGGACTGCCATGTAAAGGGGGCACTGTGATGTAAAGGGGACTGCACTGTAGAGGGGACACTATGACCTAAAAGGGGACTGCTGTGTAAAGGTGGCACCATAATCTAAAATAGGACTGCTCTTTATAGGGGCACTGTCATGTAGAGGGGACTGCACTGTAAAGGGTCTTTTTGGCATGAACCAAAGGGTCAGGTAAAAAACGTCCCCGCAGGATGTGGAAACCTTGCAAGAAGATCTGAACAAATGAATGGAGTCGGCAACTACATGGCAAATGAGGTTTAATGTGGAAAAATGTAAGATAATGCATTTGGGTGGCAAAAATATGAATGGAATTTATACACTGGGGGGAGAAGCTCTGGGGGGATCTAGGATGGAAAAGGACCTGGGGGTCCTAGTAGATGATGATCTCAGCAAAGACATGCAATGCCAAGCTGCTGCTAACAAAGCAAACAGAATATTGGCATTAAAAAGGGGATCAACTCCAGAGATAAAACAACAATTCTCCCGCTCTATAAGACTCTGGTCCGGCCGCACCTGGAGTATGCCGTCCAGTTCTGGGCACCAGTCCTCAGGAAGGATGTTCTGGAACTGGAGCGAGTACAAAGAAGGGCAACAAAGCCAATAAAGGGTCTGGAGGATATTAGTTATGAGGAAAGGTTGTGAGCACTGAACTTATTCTCTCTGGAGAAGAGACGCTTGAGGGGGGATATGATTTCATTGTACAAATACCGTACTGGTGACCCCACAATAGGGATAGAACTTTTCCGCGAAAGGGAGTTTAACAAGACACGTGGCCACTCGTTAAATTTAGAAGTTGATTAACCGGAAACAGCGTAGAGGGTTCTTTTCTGTAAGGCCTCGTACACACGAGGCAATGTATCTGTTCAAATCGGTCACACCGACCGATTTGAACAGATCTGTCTGTTTTGATTTTGGTTTGCTCGCGTGTACACACGAGCAAACCAAAATCCCCGCCAGCAGACGGCGTGCTGACGTGTCGGTGACGTGGCGGTGACGTTGACGCCGCCACGTCACCGCACCAGGAAGTAAAACACTTCCGCGCATGCGTCAAAATCATTCGGCGCGTGTGGGAGAAGACATGTCTGCTGGTTAGCGTACTAACCAGCAGACATGTCGGGCGGACGGGTTCCCAGCCGACAGATTTCAAAGCATGCTTTCAAATCTGTCGGCTGGCCAAATCCGTCTGCTCGCCCGTACACACGATCGAATCTGTCTGCTGGGACGATCTAGCAGACCGTTTCCAGCAGACAGATTTGATTGTGTGTACGAGGCCTTAGAGCGGTAAGAATGTGGAATTCTCTTCCACAAGCTGTGGTCTCAGCGGGGAGCATCGATAGGTAAAAAAACTATTAGATAAGCACCTATATGACCACAACATACAGGGATATACAATGCAATACTGACATACAATCACACACAGAGGTTGGACTTGTGTCTTTTTTTTAGCCTCACCTTCTATGTAACTATGTGGGGCACCAGGGAGCTGATGATGTCATAACCAGGTGGTGACTCCTGGTACAGAGGTGTGGAGGGAACAGGGAATACTGGTTCCCAGTATCTGTCACACTGTATGATGGACTGTCAGTGACTCACACACAGCCAATGCCAGCGGGAGAGCAGGAGAGACAGAAAACAGGGAGATCTAGCTGGAGAGGATAGAATAAAGGTGTGGAGACACTATGCCTACACTCTTCCTCCATCCCTCTTTCTTTCCTTCTCCTTTTCTTTCTTTATATCCCCCTTAATCCCTCTTTCTTTCTCTCCCTCATCCCACCTTATTTCTTATTCTCGCCTCCCCCCCCCCCAACCCATCCCTCTTCCTCTCTACTTCCATCCCTCGTCCTTTATTTATTTTTTCTTTCTCTCTCCCTCCGTCCCTCTTTCTTTCCTTCTCTTTTTCTATCTTTCTCTCTCCCTTTATCCCTCTTTCATTGTTTTTCTTTCTTTCTCTCTCCCTGCACCCCTCTTTTTTCTTTTTTTTTCTTTCCCTCTCCCTCCATCACTCTTTCTTTCCTTCTCTTTTTCTTCTTTGCCTCTCCCTCCATCCCTCTTTCTTTCCTTCTCTTTTTCTTCTTTCCCTCTCCCTCCATCCCTCTTTCTTTCCTTCTCTTTTTCTTCTTTCCCTCTCCCTCCATCCCTCTTTATTTCCATCTCTTTTTCTATCCCTCTCCCTCCATCCCTCTTTCATTGTTTTTCTTTCTTTCTCTCTCCCTCCGTCCCTCTTTTTTGTTTTACTTTCTTTCTCTCTCCCTCTTTTTTTCTTTTCTTCTCTTTTTCTTTCTTTCTCTCTCCCTCCATCCCTCTTTCATTGTTTTCCTTTCTTTCTCTCTCCCTCCGCCCCTCTCTCTTTTTCTTTCCTTTTTTTTTTTTATATTTCTCTCTCCTTACATCCCTCTTTCTTTCTTTCTCTCTCCCTCCATCTCTCTTCCTCCATTCCTATTTTTTTCCCTCTTGCTCTGTCCCTCTTTGTTTCTTTCCTTTTCTTTTACTTCCCTTCTCTCTCCCTCTTTCTTTTTTTACTCTCTCTCTCCATCCCTCTTTCTTTCTTTTTTTTCTCTCTCCCTCTGTCCCTCTTTTTTTCTTTTCTTCTCTTTTTCTTTCTTTCTCTCTCCCTCCATCCCTCTTTCATTGTTTTCCTTTCTTTCTCTCTCCCTCCGCTCCTCTCTCTTTCTTTCCTTTTTTTGTTTTATATTTCTCTCTCCTTACATCCCTCTTTCTTTCTTTCTCTCTCCCTCCATCCCTCTTTCTCTCTTCCTCCATTCCTATTTTTTTCTCTCTTGCTCTGTCCCTCTTTGTTTCTTTCCTTTTCTTTTACTTCCCTTCTCTCTCCCTCTTTCTTTTTTTTCTCTCTCTCTCCATCCCTCTTTCTTTCTTTTTTTTCGCTCTCCCTCCATCCCTCTTTCATTGTTTTTCTTTCTTTCTCTCTCCCTCCATCCCTCTTTCATTGTTTTCCTTTCTTTCTCTCTTCCTCCGCCCCTCTCTCTTTCTTTCCTTCTCTTTTTTCTATATTTCTCTCTTTTCTCTCTTCCTCCATTCCTCTTTCTTTCTCTCTTCCTCTGTCCCTTTTTGTCTCTATTCTTTTCTTTTACTTTCCTTCTCTCTCCCTCCCTCTTTCTTTCTTTTCTTCTCTCTCCCTCCCTCTTTCTTTCTTTATTTCTCTCTCCATCTCTCTCCCTCCATCCCTCTTTTTCTTTCTTACTCTCTCTTTCTCTGTCCATCTTTCTTTCTTTCTCATTTCTCCACTCCTACTAGACCACACCCACATATGAATGCGCCACCCCTAATTAAAATAATACCCCGCCTACAAGAAAAAATAAGTGCCCCTATTTGAATCCCCCCCCCCCACAGAATGGGGTCCTGACCTTCAGGGTCATGTAAGGGAGCTTGGAGTCATGTGACACGAGTCTGAAATGAACGCGTGCGATTCCAGAGAGCCGTCTAAAAATAAACTTCACGCCCAAACAACAGATCCTGCAATTATTGTGAACAGAGAGCCCGGGTCCTATTTATCAGATGAATCAGCAGAGTGTGCTGGTGACACCGGGGAGGTGACTCACTCCATTCATCGCTATGTGGTGCGCATTGTGTCTGGAGAGAGAGACACCCCATGGAGTGACTCCATCACAACTAAAGCAAGCTTGCAATGTGCTACATTGCCTTTACCTTGATGATTGGAGGAGGTGGAGATCTTGATGGTCACCTCCCTCCCTCCCAAACCTATCTTTACACCCAACCCCCCCGTTCTTCTACTTTCCTCTCCACTTCATCCAATCACAGAAGGCCTTGTATTCATTGGAAAAAAAAGTCTTTCCCTGAATCGCAGCAGTGCTGAGTGATAAGCGACCCCCTGTGGCCACCAATATTTCCAGCATTGTTACTGGTAGTAGAAACGCTGGAAATACTGGAGGCCACAGGGGGTCGCTCAGCACTGCTGCCATTCAGGGAAAGCCTTTTTTTTGTTTTTTGCAATGAATACAAGGCCTTTTGTGATTGGACGAAGTGGAGAGGCAAGTAGGAGATAGGGGGAATGGGGGGTTGTTGGGGTTTGTGGTTTTGGGTATGAAGAGGGGACACTATTCCTCCCACTGATAGCAATGATGGGACACTATTCCTCCCACTGATACCAATGATGGGACACTATTCCTCCCACTGATACCAATGATGGGACACTATTCCTCCCACTGATACCAATGATGGGACACTATTCCTCCCACTGATACCAATGATGGGACACTATTCCTCCCACTGACACCAATGATGGGACACTATTCATCCCACTGATACCAATGATGGGACACTATTCCTCCCACTGACACCAATGATGGGACACTATTCCTCCCAATGACACCAATGATGGGACACTATTCCTCACACTGACATCAATGATAGGACACTATTCCTCCCACTGACACCAATGATGGGACACTATTCCTCCCACTGACACCAATGATAGGACACTATTCCTACCACTGACACCAATGATGGGACACTATTCCTCCCACTGACACCAATGATTGGACACTATTCCTCCCACTGACACCAATGATAGGACACTATTCCTCCCACTGACACCAATGATGGGACACTATTCCTCCCACTGACACCAATGATTGGGCACACAGGAGGTGCGTTGATGCACGTTCCCACAATGCACCACACTGGAGAACTCTGAATGGGCTCCAGTGCTGGTTTTTGAAATGCTTGCCATGCTTAGAAAGTGACTTGCCCTGATCTCCCGTAGAGGCGCGATTTTTACCTTCACCGAAGATTCACCACAAACTTCACCTCTTCCTCAAATGTGGAAAAGGTGGGCGTGTTTTACGTAAATTAATCGTGACCCCACGTAATTGACGCTTTTAACGAACGACTCATGTGCCGTCTGTGGACGTATCGCAGTGCGCATGCGTCGGATTGCCTAAGATACGTCGAACACTGCCTACGACATGAACGTAACTTACGCAGAGCCCTATTCGCGTACGACTTACGCAAACGGCGTAAAAAGATACGCTTGTTCCAACGTCCATACCTTGCATGGGCTGCGCCACCTAGAGAGCAGCTTTATGTTTACGCCGGCGTATGTCTTACGTAAACGGCGTAACTAATTGCGAGAATCGAGAATCGGCATATCTAGCTCATTTGCATATTTGACACGGAAATCAACGGAAGCGCCACCTAGCGGCCAGCGTAAATATGCACCCAAGATACGACGGCGTAGGAGACTTAAGCCGCTCGTATCTTGGCCGAATTTATGCGTAACTGATTCTAGAAATAAGGCGCGCATATACGACGGCGCACATTCGGACTTACAACGGCGTACGTGGAGATACGCCGCCGTAAGTCTTTGAGAATCTGGCCCTCAGCCGATACCTTTGTTTTCATTCCTCTGACTTTATGTGTAACAAATGTGTAGCGAGTAGGGATGAGCCGAACACCCCTGGGTTCGGTTTGCATCAGAACCTGCGAACACACCAAAAGTTTGTGTGAACTTTAGAACCCTGTTAAAGTCTATGGGACTCGAACATTTGAAATCTAAAGTACTAATTTTAAAGGCTAATATGCAAGTTATTGTCCTAAAAAGTGTTTGGGGACCTGGGTCCTGCCCCAGGGGAGTGTTTGGGGACCTGGGTCCTGTCCCAGGGGAGTGTTTGGGGACCCGGGTCCTGCCCCAGGGGAGTGTTTGGGGATCTGGGTCCTGCCCCAGGGGACATGTATCAATGCAAAAAAAGTTTTAAAAAAACTGCCATTTTTTTAGGAGCAGTGACTTTAATAATGCTTAAAGTGAAACAGTAAAATTGAAATATTCCTTTAAATTTTGTACCTGGGGGGTGTATAGTATGCCTGTAAAGTAGCGCTTGTTTCCTATGCTTAGAACTGTCCCTGCACAAAATGTAATTTCTGAATGAAAAAAGTCATTTAAAATCGTGGCTATAATGAATTGTCGGATACCAGCAATACAGAGAAAAGTCATTCAAATTCAACTACCAGGCCCTTCAGGTCTGGTGTGGATTTTAAGGGGAACTCCACCCCAAATTAAAAAAAAATGCCGTGGACCCCCCCACACATTTTTTTTTTATGAATGACTTTTCTCTGTATTGCCGGGATCCGACAATTCATTATAGCATTGCGTGATTTTAAATTACTTTTTTTCCTTCAGAAATGACACTTTGTGCAGGGACAGTTCTAAGCATGGGAAACAAGCGCTACTTTACAGGCATAATATACACCCTCCCCCCCCCCCAGGTACGAAATTTAAAAGAATATTTCACTTTTATTGTTTCACTTAAAGGAATTATTAAAATCACTGCTGCCAAAAAAATGCAGCTTTTAAAACTTTTTTTTGCATTGATACCCCCAGGGGCAGGACCCGGGTCCTCCAAACACTTTTTATTACAATAACTTGCATATTAGCCTTTAAAATTAGCACTTTAGATTTCAAACGTTCGAGTCCCATAGACTTTAACAGGGTTCTAAAGTTCACACGAACTTGCCGTGAGCACCCCAAATAGTTCGCTTTTCGGCGAACAGGCAATGTTCGAGTCGAACATGAGTTCTACTCGAAGCTCATCCCTAGTAGCGAGTGCGGGAAAATGCGTCCAGAGAAAGAGACGTCATTTTCACAATAAGGGTCATGTTAGCAGCTTAGCGGAGATCCTCTTTAACCCCCATCAATATTGATTTAGCTTTGCGAGAATTTTCTTTTTTTTTTTCTTTTTTTACTAAATAAACAGAAGAGTGTTTGTTTGGCTGGGTTGCTGGGAGAATAAATATTACTGGGTGCTGTGCAAGAAAAAATAAATAAGTACCGTGTATGAAGAAATTTCCCTGACAGCGTCAGCAACTTTGCCGCACAGAATCGTAATATTTAACGTCACGCTTATCTCTGTGCTAGACTTTTCCCCGTGTCGCGATTATTTTTGTTGGAAACAAAACCTGAAACCTGTATTTTGTCTTTGGTGGAAGGTTCCTGCGAAGTTAGGCGGAAAACGTGTCTCATGTTTAAAGTGACAGGTCCTCTTTCCTTGCAGTCTGTTTTTGCACTACAAATTAATTTGATCTGGCGACCCCTTGTTAAAAGGGTCTTCCAGATTTAGGGTTCAGGGGAAGAGGCCCTTGCCTGAGCCCCCCCCCCCCCATGTTTAGGGCTCCCATTTTCTGATATGCCCCCTGCCCCGAGACTCCCATAACCACAGCCCAGGGTTGTGGGGAAAAGGCCCTTGCCTGAGCCCCCCCATGTTTAGGGCTTGTGGCCTGGTATGGTTCAGGTCCAGGTGGCCAGGATCTGAGGAACCACTTGTTACAGGGGACTCCCATTTTCTGATATGCCCCCTGCCCCGAGACTCCCATAACCACAGCCCAGGGTTATGGGGAAGAGGCCCTTGCCTGACCCCCCCCCCCCCATGTTTAGGGCTTGTGGCCTGGTATGGTTCAGGTCCAGGTGGCCAGGATCTGGGGAACCACTTGTTACAGAGGACACCCATTTTCTGATATGCCCCCTGCCCCGAGACTCCCATAACCACAGCCCAGGGTTGTGGGGAAGAGGCTCTTGCCTGAGCCCCCCCCCCCATGTTTAGGTCTTGTGGCCTGGTATGGTTCAGGTCCAGGTGGCCAAGATCTGGGGAACCACTTGATACAGGGGACTCCCATTTTCTGATATGCCCCCATAACCACAGCCCAGGGTTGTGGGGAAGAGGCCCTTGCTTGAGCCCCTCCACCCCAAAGTAAGCACCCCCCCCATGTTTAGGGCATTCGGCCTGGTATCGTCCAGAAGGGGTGTTGGGCTGGATCTACATCAGGGGACAATATTTTTGGATTTTTAATAAAGGAATTGTCAAAAACTGTTTTTGTGTTTTACTTTTACCAGAGACCCCCACAACCACAGCCCAGGGTTGTGGGAAAGAGGCCCTTGCCTGAACCCCCCCCTCTCCAGAGTACCCCCCTCCCCCATGTTTAGGGCTTGTGGCCTGGTATGCTTCAGGTCCAGGGGGGTCAGGTTCTGGGGACTACCTTGTTAAAGAGGGCTCCCATATTCTGATATGGTTCCCCCCTGAGACCCCACAACCACAGCCCAGGGTTGTGGGGAAGAGGCCCTTGCTTAAGCCCCCCCACCCCAAAGCATCCCCCCATGTGTAGGGCATATGGCCTGGTATGGTTCAGGTCCAGGGGGCCAGTATCTGGTGACCCTCTTGTTAAAGAGGACTTCCAGATTCAGATATGCCCCCTGCCCCGAGACCCCCACAACCACAGCCCAGGGTTGTGTAATAGAGGCCCTTGCCTGACCTCAACCCCCACCCCAAAGCACCCCCCACCATGTTAAGGGCATGCAGCCTGACCTGCCGGACTGCATGCTCGGATAAGGGTCTGGTGTGGATTTGGGGGGGGGGGGGCATTTTTATAAAAATGTGGGCATGGGGTTCCCCTCCAAATCCATACCAGACCTGAAGAGCCTGGTATGGATCTGGGGAGGGGGGGGGGGGGTGTTAAGGAGTTTAGATAGATCAGGGCTACATCAGCCATGTTATTATTTCATGTGAATCAGCATGACACAGCCCCTAATTTACAAGCCTGCAATCAGTTTTTAAAAGATGATTTTTCATTGCGGCACAACCAGTATGTCAGGTCTATTCCCAGTTATTAAAGTACTGGTATGTCCAGTGTCCTGGGAACCAGTAAGATTGGGGTTATAAACATGTGCACGACGGACCTATCTAGTAAATGGTTTTGTCTTAGCAAGGCATGGTCACTCCTTGCAGCTCTCTTCCTTCTCCCCCATTTTGAAATTCCTAAGGTCAATCTGAGTATTGAAAAAAAAATTAAAAAAAATAAATAAATAAATAATAATAAAATAAAATGAAATAGATTTAAATAAATAACTTAAAATAAAAATATAAAATACATACAAACAAAATAAAAAATGAAATAATAAAACATTAAATTAAATTAAAAAAATAAAATGAAATAAAAATGAAATAGATTTAAATAAATAAATGTAAAATACATTAAAAACAATAAATAAAAAATGTAAATTAAAAAATAAAATGAAATAAAAATTATATAGCTTGAAAAAATAAATAAAAATAAATACATTTGAATATAAAACTATTTTTTTTTATAAAACATTAAAATAAAATGAAATAAAAATGAAATAGAGTTAGATAAATAAAAACAAAAAAATCCATTTAAATATAAAACAAAATAATAATTTAAATTATAAAACATTAAAATAAAAAATAAAATGAAATAAAAATGAAATAGATTTAAATAAATAAATTAAAATTAAAAAATAAAAATATAAAATACATACAAACAAAATGAAATAATAAAACATTAAATTAAAATAAAAAATAAAATGAAATAGATTTAAATAAATAAATGTAAAATACATTAAAAACAATAAATAAAAAATGTAAATTAAATAATAAAATGAAATAAAAATGATATAGCTTTAAAAAATAAATACATTTAAATATAAAACAAAATATTTTTTTATAAAACATTAAAATAAAACGAAATAAAAATGAAATAGATTTAAATAAAAAAAAATACATTTAAATATAAAACAAAATAAAAATTGAAATTATAAAACATTAAAATAAAAAATAAAAATGAAATAGATTTAAATAAATAAATGTAAAATACATTTAAAACATAAAATAAAATAAAAATATTAAATAATACAATTAAATAAAAATTAAATAGCTTTAAAAAAATTAAAATAAATACATTAAATAAAATATTTTTTCATTTTTTAAAACATTAAAATAAAATAAAAATAAAATAGATTGAAATAAATAAATAAAATACATATAAATAAATAAATAAAAACTAAAATTAAATAAAATGAAATAAAAATTAAATACATTTAAATAAATAAAAAGAAATACATTTAAATACATAAATAAAAAACTAAAATTAGATAAAAATTAAATACATTTAAATAAGCACATTAAATAAAACAAAATAAAATGTATTTAAATATAAAACAAAATAAAACATGTAATTATAAAACATTAAAATATAATTAAAAAAATTGAAATTAAATAAATCAATAATTAGATTGAAATAAATAAAAATAAAATACATTTACATAAAAAATGTAATTAAATAAAATGTAATATATTAAATAAATAAATATATTTAAATCAATAAATGAAAATAAAATATATTTAAATAATAAAAAATAAAATGAAATAAAAATGTTAATAGATTGAAATAAATAAATAAAAATAGAATGCATTTAAATAAATAAATACAAAACTAAAATAATAAAATTAAATAAAAATTAAATATATTTAAATAAACACATTAAATAAAAATAAAATAAATTCAAATATAAAACAAATAAAACTGTTAATTATAAAACATTAAAATATAATAAAAGGGGGGGCGTGACCGGAAGCCAGCCTGGAAGGAAGCATCCCTTGAGAGCTCCTCTCCAGCCCGCAGCAAATCGGCAAAAAACCGGGGGAAACTGTAGCCGTCCATGGGCGGATCACGGACCACCAGATCCAGCAAGGCTCGGGGATCATCCCAACCCCCGCCAGGCTCTTCCACGACCTTTGAAAGGTACTTTAAATCGCCGACAGACCGCCGGGTGGAGGAGACAAGATGGCGCCGGACGCAGCCACCTCCAACACAGGGACATCTCCCCCACGCTCACCTCAGCATCGAGAGCCATCCCCGATCCGATCGCAGACCACGGCTTCATCCCTGAGCCCGGATGGCTCCCAGCAACGGGTGAGTGAATCCCCGCACCCCTGCCCTCCCACAGCGGACCACGAGGCACAGGCCGCGGCTCTCCATAGCCCCCCAGGCCGGGACACTTGAGACACGGGAGCCCTCCCCCGCCCGCCCCGCACTGCCTCAGACCCGGGACCACAAAGCGGAGCTCAGCTCTCCCCCTCTCCCACACTCACACAGGAGGACTTCCCAGCCCTGCAAACCCCTGCCAACTCCCAGGCCACTATGGGATCCCCAGGACATGGCAGCCCCTCTGTTAGTGCTAGGCCGCGACCCACCCCCTCTGCAGCCTGGGGACATATCCATCCGGCCATCTATCCCGGGGTCGGGGATCGGGGAGGTACCCCCCCCTCATATGCCTCCATGGCTAATACTAACGCCCCGTGGCACGAGGGAACCCCTGCCCAGCAGGGAGAACGGGCCGAGGCCTGGTGCACGCCATGGGATTCCTCCCAACAGCCCCCCCCTGGGACTAGAGGACATGGAGAAATGGCTCCCAGCCACCAGCTGTCCCCCTCTGACTCACTTCACCCTCCGCATGGCGCCAGGGGACCCTCTCATTACCCTCCTCCGCCATGGCAGTCATATCTGCAGGCCTTCCCCACGAAAGACTACTTTAAACAACTAATTGAAGATGTTAAGGCAACATGCCGCGCTGAAATTCAGGCGCTCCATACAGGCCTCAAACACCTAGCTGACAGAGTGGAGATGGCAGAGGAGGAGATCCAGGAGACCAAACTGGCGGTACATCGCACCCAAGTTCAGGCATCAGACCATCATCTGCATCAGACTATCATCTTATACTTAGAGATATGCAGCGGCATATTGAAGACCTGGACAACAGGGGGCGCCGCAACAACGTCCGCATACGCGGTCTTCCCAAAGTAGACGGGGCGGAAGACCTACAGCTTACCCTCCAGAAATTATTTAACAACATACTGGGAGAACCAACAGACAAGCCTATTGAGATGGATAGAGCTCACCGAGCCCTCAAGCCGAAGGGCCCTGCCTCCAAACCGCGGGACGTTATATGCCGGGTGAACTCATACCCGCTAAAGGAAGCCATTATGCGAAAAGCTCGCCCCATACGTAACCTAGTCTTCAACAACAACCCATTACAGCTCTACCCGGACCTTTCTTGGATCACCCTGCAGAAACGTCGTCTCCTACAACCCTTGCTCCGCACCTTACAGGACAGAGACATAGTGTACCGTTGGGGCTTCCCCTTCAGCCTCTCCGCCAGCCACCAGGGGACTTCCCCCACCTTACGCTATCCCGAAGACCTGGATGTCTTCTGCAAAACACTGGACATTCCCGTTCCCCAGCTGGCGGACTGGGACCTCGTGGCAACGCCACCCCCTCCACATGTGGTTTGGCAGAGAGTCCCCCCACCCAAGCGCCCTAGGGGCAGGGACCCTGTCCGCAACTCCCCCAGCACAGGCCCACGTGAGACGGTCATCCTGGCCACAAGAGCCGCCCTGAGCGCTGCATGAAGCCCTCCTGTTTTTTGTTTTGTTTTGGCCTTCTGTTTCTGCTTTTTTTTTTCTTTTACCTCCCCCGGTTGCCCCAGCCCTACTCCAACACTACATATCGGGCCTGTCTTGGACAAGACCCCGAAGAGGCTGCCCTTCTGTTTACAGACCCCCCCATGGCTGATAGCCTGAGAGTTCCTTCTCCCCCAACCCCCACGGTGGAGTTTCTCCACAACAACACCCCGCCCCCCCCGACCCACATTTTTGGACTGTCAGGTCGGGAGGTCCTTAAGGAACTGTTGGGACCCGAGGGCCCTCGGGCCACTCGGGCCCCCATTGTTGAATGTTGTTGTGTTTTTCTTCTGTTTTTTTGCTCTCATCTCTCTCTTTCTTTTCAGATACCTCTCTCTCCCTTTCCACACAGGCAGAACTCAACGGCACGCCTCGGTGGCTGTCGACTCGGTGGTCCCTCCGCTCACCCTCCCAGAACCGGACGCAGCGCGCCTGACTCCAGCTAAGTATAACCCACGGTCACTCCACCCACAATATGGCTAAGTTACTATCTATGAACGTCCACGGGCTTAACTCCAATAGGAAACGACATCTAGCACTCAGGGAATTTAGGCAGTCAGGAGCAGAGATTATAATGGTACAGGAGTCGCACTTCTCCAAGGGCGACTCCTTTACGTTTGCATCCAGATATTTCCCCTTAACATACCAGGCCTTTAGTTCGCGAAAACGGGCAGGGGTCGCAATCCTGGTTAAACGGGGCACCCCCTTTACCTGCACACACTCCTACATTGATCCCCTGGGCCACTTTATCATCCTGAGAGGTACATGGCACTCGCGGGACATAACCCTGTGTACCCTATATGCCCCCAACGCACACCAGCACAGATTTTTGAGCCGGGTTCTTGCCCGTCTAGCCCGTTCCCCTCACGATCTATTGGTGGTGGGGGGGGGACTTTAACTTACCCCACTCAGCGACCTGGGATCGTCTGGTTGTGAACCCCCGGGCCCCCCAGGCTAGGGCTCTGCGGGACTTTAAGCTTTTCCGCCAGCTAACTAGGAAGCATGCTCTATTTGACGCATGGCGGGCGCTTCACCCGGGAGATCGCCAGTTCACCTTTTACTCATCCCCTCACCACACACACTCGCGCATAGATTATTTTCTAGTCAATAATACCACGCTACGCGTTACCGACTCCGCACGGATCCTGCCCATCTCCTGGTCCGACCACGCCCCCATCACCCTGTCCCTTGACCTGAACGCCCCCACCCGCAAGCCCTATAACTGGCGTCTGAATGATTTCCTCTTGAAGCACACCCCCTCCAAAATGGAAATAGAATCTGCCCTGCAACTTTATTTCAGCGAAAACAATACGCAGGACATCTCCACCACCACATTATGAGCCGCTCATAAAGCGGTAATCAGGGGACGTTGTATAGCCATCTCCTCGGCCCTTAAGAGGAACGCCGAGTCGGCTAGGAAGCAGGCGGAAGCGCAGCTTCATGCCCTAGAAACCCGTCTACAGGCCTCACCCTCCCTGCCGCTTCTTAAGCGCATTGCCCTAGTAAGGTCGACACTCCGGGACCTCGCGCTGGGTCGAGTCGAGAAAGCCCTGGTTCGCTTACGACAGGTATACTACGACAAGGGCAACAGGGCGCAAGCCCTGTTGGCAAGGAAACTAGCTGACCGCTCGGTCGCCTCCACCCCGCACCAGGTCCAGGACCGATCGGGCAACGTTCTATCCCACCCTCAAAGTATTGCGGATGCATTCGCTGCCTTTTACACAGACTTGTACAACAGGCCGGAAATCCCACATAACCCACCCTCCCCCGACCTGTTAGATAGGATGACACAATACCTGACACGGGCGGGCATTCCCCGACTGCAACCGGACGACCTGGCCTCTCTTAACGCCCCTATCACAGATGAGGAGCTGACCCTGGCCATTAAGGCCCTACCCGCCCACAAATCCCCGGGCCCAGATGGGTTCCCATACGAATACTACAAGACCTTCCTCCCCACACTTCTCCCTCACATGACAAAGCTTTTCAACGCCTTTCTACAACAGGCCCCCATCCCGCAGGATATGCAGCGATCATTTATTACCCTCATTCCTAAACCAGACAAGGACCCCTCATTATGCGCTAGCTACAGGCCGATAGCCCTATTAAACTCAGACCTCAAAATATTTACGAAGGTCCTCTCCCTCCGCTTAAATGTAGTTTTGCCCTCCCTGGTCCATAAAGACCAGGTGGGCTTCGTCCCCCTCCGTCAAGCGGGGGACAACACGAGAAAGGTAATTGACCTGATCGATGTGGCGGGTAGGGAGAGCTCGGAGTCTTTGATCCTGAGTTTGGACGCAGAAAAGGCGTTTGATCGCCTTGGCTGGCCCTTCATGCTCGCCACATTAAGACATATGGGGTTTGGAGGACCTTTTCTTCAGGCGGTCCGACACCTCTATACCAATCCGATATCACAGGTAAAAACTCCCTTCGCCACCTCATCCACCTTCCCCGTCACCAATGGAACCCGTCAGGGGTGCCCCCTCTCCCCCCTTCTTTTCGCTCTCTGCGTCGAACCTCTAGCAGCGACGATCCGAGACAACCCGGACATTCGGGGTATCCCAGTAAGGGGGAGGGAATTTAAGATCTCCCTCTTTGATGACGATATCATTCTGACACTAACGCGCCCCCGCATCTCCCTGCCCAACCTACATAGGGAACTGGAACGCTACGGGGCCCTCTCGGGATATAAAACCAACGCCTCCAAGTCCATGGCTATGCCGATTAACATGCCCGAGCCAGAGACCCTACACTTACAGTCCGTCTTCCCATATCACTGGGAGCGAGCCTCCCTGAAATACCTGGGGGTCCATCTGACCCCGAACTTTGCATCCCTGTACCAGGCCAATTTCCCTCCCCTCTATAGCTCGATCAGGGCGCTGATCCACAAATGGAAGTCCCATCAGATATCCCTTATGGGCCAGATAGCGTCCATTAAGATGGTGATCCTCCCAAAACTGCTGTACCTTTTCCAGACCCTCCCTGTACCAGTCCCATGTACTCACCTACGCGCCCTGCAAGCGGACCTCCTCCGGTTTGTGTGGAACTACAGGCGCCACAGGATCCCACGCTCGGTCATGACGGCCGCGCGAACCGAGGGAGGCCTAGCCTTCCCAGACCTGGTTAAATATTACCAGGCCTCACAACTCCGAGCGGTGGCATCGTGGTTTCCCCAGAAGTCCTACAATAGGTGGACGGAGGTGGAAAAGATCTGGCTGGCACCAATACACCCTAATAATCTCCTTTGGAATGCAAATGCGACAGTGGATCCCAGACGTTTACTGGGCTCCATGCAGCAGCTTCAACGCACATGGAGGAGGCTAGCCCAAGACTGTCGACTTAAGTCCGATAGTTCCCTGCTGACCTCCTTTCTCTATAACCCTAAATTACCGACGAGTCTCTCCCACCAGATGTCATGGCCCTGGGCCTCACGGAATCTCTTCCACTTGGGTCATTTAGTAGACCCCAGATCTTGCACCCTTCACTCCTTCACCGAACTCCAAGCCAAACACGACATCCCAAGACAAGCTTTTTTCAGCTACCTACAGATCCGTCACTACGCCCACACAATAGCCCCCCGGCTCCTATTCTCGAAACCAACCCCATTTGAGCGTATCATACTCGAAGGCACAGCCCGAAGGGGCCTTATATCAGATATATACCAAATCCTAAACGAATACCCCTTTCAAAACAAAGGTAAACACGCCTACATGCTCCGATGGGAGAGGGAGCTGGGGGAGGAGCTCTCGGAGGAGGAGTGGGGAGCGGTTTGGAGGCAGGCAGCCAAAAGCTCAATTTGCACCCTTTACAAGGAAAATACGTATAAAGTGCTGTTCTTTTGGTACCTGACCCCGGACGTCCTCCATAAGATTTACCCTTCCACCTCTGACCGATGCTGGCGCTGCAACCAGGCCAAGGGCACACTGTTCCATATATATTGGACTTGCCCCACGATTGTCCCGTTCTGGACCCAGACCCAAGAGCTCCTGAGTCGCCTCCTGGAGGCGCCCGTACCCCTCTCCCCGAAGCTGTTCCTATGGGGCCTATCCCAACCTCACATAGCTAAACCCTACAAGAAACTCCTAAGACACATAACCACAGCTGCGAGGTGCTTGATAGCACTCCATTGGAAAAAAACAGTGCCCCCATCCCGAGAGGCCCTCTATGCTAGGGTCAAGGATGTAGAACTCATGGAAAAGATGATGGCTAGGATTCGGGACAGGTTGGAGGAACATGATCTGGTCTGGGAGAGATGGCATGTAGAGGAGGACCCACCATGAGCTGACGACAGGTCACCGAGGTACAACACTACCCCCGCCCTTCTTGCCTGCCCCCCCCCTTTTCCTCCCTTTTTTTTTTTCTTTTCTTTTTTTTTCCCTTCTCTCTCGCCTCTTTCTTCTTTCCCTCTTATTTGATTTAAGGCTATTTTACAAGTTACTGATCATACAAATAATTATCGAACCACTGTGTAAGTTCATTAAGCTGGAATTTTATACCTTCCATTTTCTCTTACACCTGATATGCTTTTATTTTTTGTATTGACCTTTGTGGAAAAAATAAATAAAAAACTGCTATTTGAAAAAAAAAAAATATATATAATAAAAAATAAAATGAAATAAAAATGAAATTTAAACAAATTAATACAAATAAAACACATTTACATAAAAAAATTCAATGAAATAATAAAATGAAATAGAAATTATATAGGTTTAAATAAATAAAATAAAAATAAAATGCATTTAAATATAAAACAAAATGAAAAATTAAATAATAAAACATTAACCCCTTCCATACAGGGCATTTTCACCCCCTTCCTGCCCAGACCAATTTTTAGTTCTCAGTGCTGTTGCACTTTGAATGACAATTGCGCGGTCATGCAACACTGTACCCAAATTAAATTGTTATGTTTTTTTCCCCACACAAATAGAGCTTTCGTTTGGTGGCATTTGATCATCTCTGCGGTTTTTATTTTTTGCGCTATAAACAAAAGAAGAGTGACAATTTAAAAAAAATTTTTACTATTTTATTTAATACATATCACAATTTTTTTTTTTTTTTAAACTTTTTTTCCCTCAGTTTAGACCGATACGTATTATTCTACGTATTTTTGGTAAAAAAAAACGCAATAATCGTATATTGATTGGTTTGCGCAAAAGTTATAGGGGCAGATTCACAAAACGTAATATTCCGCTGCGTAATGAAATACGGTACGCTGCCGTATTTCACCAGACTCTACAAAAAGTTTTTTTGCGCGTACGCTATTGTGTCGTATTTTTTTTTCCGCCGCGCAATCGAAATACGTGATTAGGGGCGTGAAGCATTTAAATTAAGCGCGTCCCGCGACGATCGAACTGCGCATGCTCTGTTCAGGAATTTCCCGCCGTGCATTGCGCGAAATCACGTCGTGACGTCATTCGTTTTTTAGCGGCGTTTTTTTTCCCGGACGACTTACGTTAAAAATAATAAAAGACATCGGAAAACGTTGAAATTCGACGCGGGAACGACGGCCATACTTAACATGGGCTGTCTAATATTAGACCAGCAAAAAGCAGGTATAGTGAAACGGAAAAAAAAGATGACTAAAGGTGCCGTAAGAGATTGCGTTGAAAGTGCGAAATTTTGTGGATTGCAGGCAAAAGCTCATTAGCATACCCTGACGGTGAAAAACAACAGGAAGTCCGCCCAGTGGCCGCAATTTTCTGGCAGCGTAGATCTGAAGGCGTACTAACACGTAATACAGTCGAAATGAAGCCCGCAGGTGTCTTTTCATGGTTTGAGGATTTCGACTAGCGTAAAAACGCCCGTAAGTCGAAATTACTCCAGTCTAACAACATTTACACAGGCGTAATCGCTTTGTGAATCTAGGCCATAGCGTCTACAAAATAGGTGATAGATTTATGGCATTTTTATTTTTGTTTTTTTACTAGTAATGGCGGCGATCTGCGTTTTTTTTTTTTGTGACCGTGACATTGCGGCGGACATATCGGACACTTTTGACACGTTTTTGGGACCATTCACATTTACACAGCGATTAGTGCTATAAAACTGCACTGATTACTGTGTAAATGTGACTGGCAGTGAAGGGGTTAACACTAGGGGGCGCTGAAGGGGTTAAAGTGTTCTAACTGTAGGGGGAGGGGGACTCCCAGGGGGAGGAGATCGATGTGTGTTCCTCTGTACTGGGAACACACATCAGTCTCCTCACCGCTGACAGGAGGGGGATCTGGGTGTTTACACACCCAGATCCACACTCTTGCCGTGATTGCCGGTAATCGCGGGTGCCCGACGGCAATCGCAGCCGTCGTGCACGCGCGCGGGGTCGCTAGTGGTGAGCGCGCGTGACGCAGGCGGCGCGCGCAGGCACCCTATAACGCCGTGAAGACAGGACGTTGTGCAACATCCAGTCTCATCGGCGAGGGGTTGTTCAAGACGTAAATCCCCTATGGGCTGGAATTGAAGTGGTTAAAATAAATTTAAAAAATAAAATAAAAATGAAATAGATTTAAAATCACTAAATAAATAGATTTAAATCAAAAATGAAAATAACATACATTTTAATAATAAAAAAATAAAATGAAATAAAAATGAAATATATTTAAAATAAAAAATAAAAATAAAATCTATTTAAAAATCAAATAATAAAACATTAAAATAAAATTAAAAATTAAAAAATAAAATAAAATAAAAATTAAAATACGTTTAAAAATAAAATACAATTAAAAATTAAATAATAAAACATTAAAATAAAATTAAAAAATAAAATGAAATAAAAATGAAATAGATTTAAATCACAAAATAAATAGATTTAAATAAAAAATAAAATGGAATAGATTTAAATAAATAAATAAATACAAATAAAATACATTTAAATATAATACAAAATGAAAAATTAAATAATAAAACATAAAAAAAAAAAAACTCCATTAATATATATAAAAAATAGCTCATAATGCAGAAGGCTTGTCTGGCATGTGACTTCTTCATCCAAACCCGAGTCTGTAATGAACTCTCTTTTTCGGGGTGAGTCATTGGGCAGCACAGTGATGAGCATTCATTTCAGGCTTGTCAAGTCATTCTCTTCCCATTGTTCTGAGGGAACCGCTGCTAATTACCATAATCCTGTGCAAGACATTAATTAACCAAACCGCTCTGAGTGTGTGTGTGGGGGGGGGGGGATAGATAATGACCGGTTCCCTTTGTTATCACTTCTTCTATGTCACTGTTGAGGTCTGTATACTGAAGGGAACTCGTGTTTTTTTACTCTTTTATAGACACGTGTGTGGATATGATCGAGGATCGTTCGAGCCAAATGTGATATCATAGTTGTAGGTGGAGCATTGTGGGCGGAGTCAGTACTTGTCCTATTATAGCACAGCTCCCAACTGTCCCTGATTTGGAGCAATGTCCCTCAGTCCTCCTCATTCGTCCCTCATTTTGGTCTGATCCATATAGATGTATATAAAATTCACTTTGTATCTATCAAAAAGTGTCTCCCAGCGCTAAACCTTTTTATCCAACTTCTAAATTGCTGCGTTTGTAAATTCCAAAAGCCAATATAAAGGCATAGTAGTGGTAAAAAAAAAAAGGAATTTGTGGGTTTAACCAATTTTGTTTTTTTGTACGATTCTCCTTTAAGGGGCGTGGCAAAGGGTGTGTCCTATGCCTGGATACTTTTGCTGATAGGTGTCCCTCATCCCCCATCTCAGAAAGTTGGGAGGTGTGTTATAGGTCATGGATACTCTACCAGTCAGATCTACCGGCCATAATTCCCGACTCTGTTTCCTCCACCTGGGAGTTCTGGGCGTTCCCTCTCCTCCTTTTGGATTCTTTTAGATTCTCTTTAACCACTTAAAGGAGTTGTAAAGGAAAACATTTTTTTGCCTAAAATGAATGGCCCAGATTCACGTACATCGGCGCATTATCGGTCCGGCGTAGCGCACCGCCATTACGTTAGACTTGCGCCATCTAGCCGCGTAATCCCCCGATTCACGTAGCTTTTGCGCAGGAAATTGCGCAAGCGTAAGATTTTTTCCAGAGGCGTAAGGAGGAGTAATACAAATTGGGAGGGACGTGGGCGTGTTACATTGAAATGAGCCGTGACCCCATGCAAATGAAGGGCCGGCCGGCTCGCGCATGCGCGCTTGAAGGAGACCATGGTCAGCTCCGATGTGCGCATGCTCACAACTCGGGAGCGGCGCAATCAGTGAAATTGGAAATGGACTAGGGCAACTTTATGAACTACGCAGACAGCATAAATAGACACACACAAATGCACTTCCTTTGCAAAAATACATCCCTTTGTATCCCTCCCTCTACAGCAAGGTGCTTTTGTTTGTTTGTGACGTGTCTTTGAGATATTTGGGGACTGTTTTGCAGAGTGATTTTTGTCTTTTATGTGTTTTCTTTGTTGTTATTTTGTTTAAATTATATTTTTGCTGGGCATTTTTTATTTTTGCTCGTCATTTATTTAATTTTTTTGGTTCTGTTTGTGTATGATTTTGGAATGTGGGGGTGATATTCCTGCGGGAAAAGGGGTGTCACCCTCATTTGTGGTGGAGAAGTGATCCCCAGGTCTGTGTGAATGGTGTATGAATGTACAGTGACATAATTGGAGCCGTGGCATGGCGTTGCAGCTCACAAGTCCTGCATGGTGGACTGGTGCCAATCCAATGTGATGAGGATGTGGGGTGTGTGTGCTCGGGACCACAGTGGTGTGCATGCATGCATTCTCATTGTGCCATGATTAATGTGTGTGTTTAACGTGCAAAGATGCATAATGTGAGCTGGCATGAGATGGGGTCATGAGATGGGGTACCAGTGCATATGCAGAGTCACCTTGAAGGGAAAAGACAGGAGGATGTTAGTCATGCATGTGCCACTTGTGAGGTGTGCATCACGGGAGGGGATAGTCATGCTTGCCACCCATGTCACTCACCAACCAGCCAGCTGTCCCCATACATGTTCTGTTCGAAATCTGTGGGGATGGGGCTCTGATTGTATATGTAGCTGTCATGGGTGTCATGGGTGGTGCCATGTGTTGGGCTGGTGATGTCCTCCTGCAAGGTTGTGGTAATTCCATGATGGCATGAGGGGTGAATCTGAAGATGCGAGACACCTCAGAATCACTCATGCCAAAGATGTCTATGCGTGTGTGATATATCAAGTGAAGAGTGAGGGGCTTGTATCAGATAAGAATATTGTATTAGATTAATTTAAATTGTAAATTTTATATAAGCAAATAAAAAAAAAAAAAAAACATCTCCCGTGCCCTCCTTAGTGCCATCCTCCTTGCCCTCCTCCTTCTTTGTTCATCTAAAGTCAGTAGTATAGCTATGCGTGACGATGCCCCTGGCATGTTGGCATACAGATTGTTGGGCAACACGTGTGACTGCTGAACTCCTCACTAACAGTGTTGCTTTATCTGACAAGTAGACTTTTTTTCATTTTTTAGACCAGCTTTTAGGTGCTCTAACTTTAGACAGGACATTTTGCTGTTGCGCACATCGCGTAGCCTGCGCAGCAACTGCGTTTTTTTGTGGATCCCCGCAACTCCCTCATTAGCATATTTGACTAGCAAATCAATGGTGTGTCTAGCGCATTTTTGCGCGGACGGACGCGTCCGCGCAAAAATTTCCGACGAAATTACGCCGGACAAAAAAAAGTAGATTTCTGGCGTAATTCGTTTTCTGAATCGCGCGCATCTAAACGCACGCGCACATTTAGACTTACGCACGCGCAACACCAGTTGCGCAGGCGTAATCGCTCTGTGAATCTGGGCCAATGTCTGCAAGGTAGACAGACAGAATAGTGTAATGATTCTGTTAACAAACGAGTAAATACCTATTACATTCCTTCATCTATATCACCTCCGGCGTTCTAGTTTCTGTTCTCGCATTCACTTCCTGGTTTGCGGCGCTCGTTCATGTAAGAACTACATTTCCCAGTATGCATTGCGGCACGCCCAGTAATTCACACCTCCTTGAAGTCTGTAACACGTAGAGAGCGTCCTGCCGCACAGATATAGTTCCCAGGAGGAGGCGAGCACGTCACTGACCACCGCAGTAAAGCCTCCCTTCACGGTGGTCAGTAACAATCAGACAAGCAGGAAGTGAACAGAGAAGAAATAGAGCAACTTCTGAGCAAAAACGAACAATGAGGAAGTGAAAAGAGGAATGTCTGCAGGTAAAGGATGATTATTATGAAAAAAAAAAAATGTTTCCTTTACAACTCCTTTAAGGACCTTGCCCCTTTTTGCGATTCAGCACTGCGTCACTTTAACAGACAATTGCGCGGTCGTGCGACGTAGCTCCCAAACAAAATTGGCGTCCTTTTTTCCCCATAAATAGAGCTTTCTTTTGGTGGTATTTGATCACCTCTGCGTTTTTTTTTGCGCTATAAACAAAAATAGAGCGACAATTTTGAAAAAAAAATCCAATATTTTTTACTTTTTGCTATAATAAATATCCCCCAAAAATATATAAAAACATATATTTTTTCGCTCAGTCTAGGCCGATAGGTATTCTTCTACCTATTTTTGGTTAAAAAAAAATTGTTTATCGGTTGGTTTGCGCAAAATTTATAGCGTTTACAAAATAGGGGATAGTTTTGTTGCATTTTTATTAATTCTTTTTTTTTACTACTAATGGCGGTAATCAGCGTTTTTTTTTCGTGACTGCGACATTATGGCGGACATATCAGACACTTTTGACACATTTTTGGGACCATTGTCATTTTCACAGCAAAAAGTGCTATAAAAATGCACTGATTACTGTGAAAATGACAATTGCAGTTTGGGAGTTAACCACAAGGGGGCACTAAAGGGGTTACGTATGACCTTGTCTGTGTTTCTAACTGTAGGGGGGTGTGGCTGTAAGTGTGACGTCATCGATTGTATTTTCTTATAAAAAGGATCACACGATCGATGCTGCCGCCACAGTGAAGAATGGGGAAGCTGTGTTTACACATGGCTCTCCCCGTTCTATAGCTCCGGGGACCGATCGTGGGACTCCAGCGGCGATCGGGTCCCGCGGTCGCGGTCACGGAGCTTCGTACCGGGTCGTGGACGAGCGCCCGGGACCCACGGCTGGACACTTAAAGAGGACATACCTGTACGTGCATGTGCCCAGCCGTGCCATTCTGCCGACGTATATGTGCAGGAGGCGGTCCTTAAGTGGTTAATGTAAAATAAACTCCACGGGGGTAGTGGGAGCCTCTTATAAAGGGCGCACACCCAGGAACTCAGCCCAGGGATGGTGGGAACCCCTCATAATGGGCACAGCAGGTGTACCAGTGGCGGTGCGTCCACAGTGGGTGCAGGAGTAGCAATTTGCATCTGTGTCCCACGTCCCGGGTACCTTCATTCCGGGACAAAACAGTGTCCCAGAATGAAATGAGGACACATAGCAGATTGCCAGACTGGTTGCTAGGGCCTCCCCATCTGGCGTTTAGCAACCAGTGATGTCACATTCGCAGAGTGTCAGAGTGAGGTCGAGAGGAGCAAGGCCTTTACCCAGTGCTGCCCTGCGCTCCGAGTCCACCCACCTCCTCTCCTTCCCTGGCCACTGCAGCAGCACCCAGAGAGAGCAGCCAGAGCGTCTTCAGTGTGTCTCCTCCTGACTCCTCCAGTCTTCAGTGACCTCCCGGTGGGCGGCGAGATTTCTGCAGTCCTGGCTGGCTTAGATCCACGGATAGGTCCCTGACTCCCTCAGCACATTGCCCCACTTCTCCTCCTCTCACCCGCGGGCCGAGCTGCCCGACTGCCTGAGGGGGGCACACCACCCTAGACCAGGAAACAAAAAACGGCGCTCAACTGCTCACCACACCACAAGTCCAGATTAGAAGGTGAGAAAATGGAACCTGATTGGAGCAGGTCAGTTGACAAGTCGGGGCACTGGGGCTGGGGACAGTACAGTAATAAATGGGGCAATAAAAAAGGAGGCTGACAAGTGGGGGATAATAAAAAAATGAGGCTGACAAGTGGGGGGGCAATAAAAAAAATGAGGCTGACAAGTGGGGGGGCAATAAAAAAAATGAGGCTGACAAGTGGGGGGCAATAAAAAATGAGGCTGACAAGTGGGTTCAATAAAAAATGAGGCTGACAAGTGGGGGGGGCAATAAAAAAAGAGGCTGACAAGTAGGAGGGGCAATAAAAAATGAGGCTGACAAGTGGGGGGGGGGGCAATAAAAAAGAGGCTGACAAGTGGGGGGCAATAAAAATAGAGGCTGACAAGTGGGGAGCAATAAAAATAGAGGCTGACAAGTGGGGAGCAATAAAAAAATGAGGCTGACAAGTGGGGGGCAATAAAAAAATGAGGCTGACAAGTGGGGGGCAATAAAAAATGAGGCTGACAAGTGGGGGGCAATAAAAAAAATGATGCTGACAAGTGGGGGGCAATAAAAAAAATAGGCTGACAAGTGGGGGCAATAAAAAAATGAGGCTGACAAGTGGGGGGCAATAAAAAATGAGGCTGACAAGTGGGGGGCATAAAAAAAATGAGGCTGACAAGTGGGGGGCAATAAAAAAAATGATGCTGACAAGTGGGGGGCAATAAAAAAAATTAGGCTGACAAGTGGGGGCAATAAAATAATGAGGCTGACAAGTGGGGGGCAATAAAAAATGAGGCTGACAAGTGGGGGGCAATAAAAAATGAGGCTGACAAGTGGGTTCAATAAAAAAAGAGGCTGACAAGTAGGAGGGGCAATAAAAAATGAGGCTGACAAGTGGGGGGGGGCAATAAAAAAAGAGGCTGACAAGTAGGAGGGGCAATAAAAAATTAGGCTGACAAGTGGGGGGGGGGCAATAAAAAAGAGGCTGACAAGTGGGGGGCAATAAAAATAGAGGCTGACAAGTGGGGGGCAATAAAAATAGAGGCTGACAAGTGGGGAGCAATAAAAAAATGAGGCTGACAAGTGGGGGGCAATAAAAAAAATGAGGCTGACAAGTGGGGGGCAATAAAAAATGATGCTGACAAGTGGGGGGCAATAAAAAAAATTATGCTGACAAGTGGGGGGCAATAAAAAAATAGGCTGACAAGTGGGGGCAATAAAAAAATTATGCTGACAAGTGGGGGGCAATAAAAAAATTAGGCTGACAAGTGGGGGCAATAAAATAATGAGGCTGACAAGTGGGGGGCAATAAAATAATGAGGCTGACAAGGGGGGGGCAATAAAAAAATGAGGCTGACAAGTGGGGGCGATAAAAAAAATATATTTTGGGGCTGGCGTGAGGGGGGTCCCCCTGAATAGCAGTTTGGAAATGTGGTAACCCTACACAGGAGCGCAGCCCCCTCTCTCTCCTGCACCGTCACTGAATTTAACAATATATAGATTCATGCATTGCATGAATCTATGTATTGTCGCCGGCGCTGTTGCCGCCCACTATTCAGATAGCCGGCCCCCTTGGTGAGCGCCGCCCATCTGAATAACAGCAGTTGGTTGGTTTTTGGAAGTGTCTATCAGAGCCAGCGCCTGAGGGCTGTAATCGGCTTCCAAATATTTAACCAGAGGGCGTACACACGTCTCAGCCAATCAGGTTCATCGGGTCTGGTTATGGCAAATTCAAAAGGGACGTACCTGTATGCCCATTTGCCTGTACGAGCCCTTCTGCCAATTTATATGTGTGTGTGGTGGTCAGCAAGTGGTTAACTAAGTACAGAGATGATGAGAAACCCTCATCATGGGCACAGCAGATGTACAGACCTGGGAACTCGGCACAGGGATGGTGGGAACCCCTCATAATGGGCACAGCAGGTGTACAGACCTGGGAACTCAGCACAGGGATGGTGGGAACCCCTTATAATGGGCACAGCAGGTGTACAGACCTGGGATCTCAGCACAGGGATGGTGGGAACCCCTCATAATGGGCACAACAGGTGTACAGACCTGGGAACTCAGCACAGGGATGGTGGGAACCCCTCATAATAGGTGTAATGGTCACCACCGCTTACGACCTTCCATCCATCCACGACAAGCTTATCTGACACACTGCGACCATACTGCATACACGATCCATATCCATTCCCAGAATAAGACGAGACTCAAGCTCTGCACTTGCTTCAAAGATATGACAATTTATTGGTATTTTTTCAGCTTCTTATACAGTTTAAAGCATAATGCAGTTAATCACAGGACAATGCAATCTCCACCCCCCTATTCACTCACTGAGGATAATTCTTTAATTGATAGCTAGACATGACGGCACCGTATCATCAATAGGGTTCAATTAACCTTGAATAATAACACAGACATCTAGTTGAATAAGTTCTCTAGACAGCTTTATCACACAATGGCAGAGTCTTGTGAGAGTGGGTGCAATCAACACCTTCAATGGAATGTCTCTACAGTGAATAGCCAACACCTTAAGATATTTCAATAGCCTATTATACAAAGGTATGACTCACTGGCTGGCTGACCTGGTCATGTCATCATGAACTCCTTGTGATATCTCAGTCCTGAAATATGAAGTATTAATAATGTCCCATCTCATGTAATATATGAATTATGATTATTTGTCACCCTATGGCCCTAGTGGACATAAGGTGACCCTAGACATAGGAATATCTCAGTCTGTCATGGGCCATTCCGTTACATCTCTTCCCTTTCGGTGGGAGACGGACACAGGTGGTAACCCCAAACGGGTTGACTCCGAAGTCCGTCAGTAGTTCCAGTCCTCCAATGCTGGTATCCATACTGTACCCCAAATAAATGGCTCCAAACTGAGCATTACTCACCCCGCCAACCTCTGCCTCTCTCAGAGAACACGCCTGCCGCTGGGGAGAAGGCAGGGTGGCTGGGCTCAGTCCATCATGCTGTTGGGGGTCTGGGCCAACTGCCCCCCCTTCCTGGGGTATACCAGTGGAGACTGAAGTCCCATCCACTGGTGCTTGGTGAAAACCCCCCGGTGCTTGCAAAGCAAAGCCGACATCCTCCTGTCCCAGTCCTGTACCATTTTCTGGGGTTGTGCCAGTGGAGACTGAAGTCCCATCCACTACCCCAGGAACCCCCTCTTCTGTTAGTGAGGAGCAGAGGCCTGGGGCACTCTGCTCTGTTGCCAGCTCTTCCGCTGGGTTGCTGTGAGTGGAGACCACAGTCCCATCCACTACCACAGGGTCCCCCTCTTCTACTAGTTGGGAGCAGAGGCCTGGGGCACCCTGCTCTGTTGCCAGTGATTCAGCTGGGGGTAAAATCTTTACCACATCAGCTTGTTGCTGGGGGGAGGGGCCAACCGCCCGGCTCTCTGGAACTCCACACCATCCGCTTCGGCTTTAGGGATGGCAATCTCCATTTTTTCCACTGCCGATTCATCAGTCAGGATTTCACAGTTATCTGACCTTTCCTCATAGTCCCAGGCAATGGGAGCCCCACCCTGCTGCTGAGCGGAGTCTAGCAGCTGTCTGTAGGCGACCTCCAGCTCCCATTCTTGAATGGCCAGAAATTTTAAATCTTCCTGTGACCAGTGGCCTCCCAAGATATTCAATTTTTCCTCTCTGTGCTCCATTATGTCCTCCAAGCGCCACTCCCGATCATCCCCGAAGTCTGGATCACTGGACATCCTCCAATACAATAATCCCAGGCCATCATAGTCATGGCCTTCTGTGGGGCTGTCATCTGCTGGCCACGGGCACTCTTGGGCTACATACCACTGGAGGGCTCTGTAGCTTTCATCCAGCTGCATCTCTGCCCGGATCAGCCTGCTCAACTCGGCTGTCCACTCCTGCTTCGGTTGTTTCCCCACCAACAGCATTCGTACGTCATACTGCGGCCAGTACCTTGCATAGATGGAGGGCAGGACCTTTCCTTGGTTTTGCTGCTCCCGAGCTAACGCTTCCTTCCAGAGTTGGCACCGAATCACATCCGACCATCCCAACAGGACCTCCTCTGATACTGGTCCTCTATGCTGTATCCGCATCTCTTGTAACCTCCTTTGGAATTCCTCTTCCATGGAGACTGGTATCTGCACCTCTCCTCTCCCTTTAGCTGGTGCTGCTGTGACTTCAGCTGCTGCAGCACTTCTTCTCTGTAGCAAGGTGGCATTCAAAGCCGCAATAACTCGGTCCCTGATCTCCGGTGGAGGGTTAGGACCATAATGTGCCAGTCTTAGGTTAACAGCCCGATCAAAACTTTCTTCCTCGGGTGTCCTGTCTGTTACGGCGGGCCTTTTAGCTCTATCCATTTCGACCAGTTCTGCGATAATGTCCCTTTTCTTACGGTTGCTGGCCGGTCTGCCCCGGCTCTCCAGTAAGTCCATGAGGGAAGAGAGCTTCATCCGTTCATACACCGTCTCCATTGTCATGTGTCCTTGTAGCTGTCCTTCTGATGATGGAATCATCCCACTGCTGTGCCACCAAATGTAACGGTCACCACCGCTTATGATCTTCCATCCATCCACGACAAGCTTATCTGACACACTGCGACAATATTGCATACACGATCCATATCCCTTCCCATAGACGAGACTCAAGCTCTGCACTTGCTTTCAAAGATAAGACAATTTATTGGTATTTTCTCAGCTTCTTATACAGTCTCAAGCATAATGCAGTTTATCACAGGACAATGCAATCTCCACCCCCCTATTCACTCACTGAGGATTATTCTTTAATTGGTAGCTAGACATGACGGCACAGCATCATCAATAGTGTTCAATTAACCTTGAATAATAACACAGACATCTAGTTGAATAAGTTCTCTAGACAGCTTTATCACACAATGGCAGAGTCTTGTGAGAGTGGGTGCAATCAACACCTTCAATGGAATGTCTTTACAGTGAATAGCCAACACCTTAAGATATTTCAATAGCCTATTATACAAAGGTATGACTCACTGTCTGGGTGACCTGGTCATGTCATCATGAACTCCTTGTGATATCTCAGTCCTGAAATATGAAGTATTAATAATGTCCCATCTCATGTAATATATGAATTATGATTCTTTGTCACCCTATGGCCCTAGTGGACATAAGGTGACCCTAGACAGGAATATCTCAGTCTGTCACGGGCCATTCCGTTACAATGGGCATAGCAGGTGTACAGACCCAGGAACTCAGCACAGGGATGGTGGGAACCCCTCATAATGGGCACAGCAGGTATACAGACCCGGGAACTCAGCACAGGGATGGTGGGAACCCCTCATAATGGGCACAGCAGGTGTACAGACCCAGGAACTCAGCACAGGGATGGTGGGAACCCCTCATAATGGGCACTGCAGGTGTACAGACCCGGGAACTCAGCACAGGGATGGTGGGAACCCCTCATAATGGGCACAGCAGGTGTACAGACCCAGGAAACTCAGCACAGGGATGGTGGGAACCCCTCATAATGGGCACAGCAGGTGTACAGACCCAGGAAACTCAGCACAGGGATGGTGGGAACCCCTCATAATGGGCACAGCAGGTATACAGACCCGGGAACTCAGCACAGGGATGGTGGGAACCCCTCATAATGGGCACAGCAGGTGTACAGACCCAGGAACTCAGCACAGGGATGGTGGGAACCCCTCATAATGGGCACTGCAGGTGTACAGACCCGGGAACTCAGCACAGGGATGGTGGGAACCCCTCATAATGGGCACAGCAGGTGTACAGACCCAGGAAACTCAGCACAGGGATGGTGGGAACCCCTCATAATGGGCACAGCAGGTGTACAGACCCAGGAAACTCAGCACAGGGATGGTGGGAACCCCTCATAATGGGCACAACAGGTACAATGTGCATCTCCAGCCACTCGGTGGGGATTCGGATCTTCAACCGTTCTACAGACGTGTTCTTGTAGTAAAGCCGACTGTCATCATTCAATGTGGAAGGGATACAAGTGGCTATTACAATAGAGGGCTAGTGGTCCCCTATGTGATAGCATTAAAGTCACGTAAAAATAAATAAATAATAATAATAAAAAAAAAAAAAGTTTAATAAAATGTAAAAGACGCAAAAAGAAAGTAAAAACAAAAAAAAAGTTTTATGGTATAGTTCTATGTAATGTATTTTTGACCGTTGAGCTAATATTGTGTAACAAATAGAACGACCGACATTTTATTCTTTAGGGTGTCTGCTCTCAGAAAAGATTTTTTGGGGGGTTTAAGTAATCTTCAGGCCTAAAATTATTTTTAAAACATGTAAAAAAACAAAAACAAAAAAAATAAGTTTCTGGTACAATCCCTGCCTTCCCATACCTAACAGCGTGGAGGTTTTGGTTCGCCTCACCTGCCAGCCAGGGAGGGGAATCGAGGAATGCATAACCCCACCCCCCCTCCTCTCCATTACACACTGCCATTGTGGAGGGGGGGGAGGGGGCAGCAAAATGAACCTTTGCCTGTGTAGACAGTAATCCTTGTACCGGCCTTGTCAGCAGAGGTCTGCGGCTGTCCATTAAACAAAGTCGATCGTTGTGTTGCTCACTGATTTCATGAAGCCAGGAAGAGAGAAAGAGAGAGACATTCCCTCTAACTTTCTAGGCAGGGAGGGCATCTTATGATGCAAAACCCCCTCCACTCATTGGTGTCAGTGGGAGGAAAAGTGCCCCATTATTGGTGTCAATGGAGGGAATTGTGCCCCATCATTGGTGTCAGTGGGAAGAATAGTGCCCCATCATTGGTGTCAGTGGGAAGAATAGTGCCCCATCATTGATGTCAGTGGAAAGAATAGTGCCCCATCATTGATGTCAGTGGGAAGAATAGTGCCCCATCATTGGTGTCAGTGGGAAGAATAGTGCCCCATTATTGGTGTCAGTGGGAGGAATAGTGCCCCATTACTGGTGTCAATGGAGGGAATTATGCCCCATCATTGGTGTCAGTGGGAAGAATAGTGCCCCATCATTGGTGTCAGTGGGAAGAATAGTGCCCCATCATTGGTGTCAGTGGAGAGAATAGTACCCCATTATTGGTGTCAGTGGGAGGAATAGTGCCCCGTCATTTGTGCCATTGGAAGGAATAGAGCCCCATCATTGGTGTCAGTGGAAGGAATAGTGCCCCATCTTTTGTTTCATTGGAAGGAATTGTGCCCCATCATTGGTGTAATTGGAAGGAATAGTGTCCCATCATTGGTGTCAGTGGGAGGAATAGTGCCCCATTACTGGTGTAAATAGAGGGAATTGTGCCCCATCATTGGTGTCATTGGAAGGAATAGTGCCACATCATTTGTGTCAGTGGGAGGAATAGTGCCCTAACATTGGTATCAGTGCCCCATTACTGATGTCAGGGGATGGAATAGCGCCCTGTCATTGGTGTCAGTGGCTGGAAGACCTCCCATGCCGGTCGGGGTGTTACCTGTGTCATGGCAAAATAATGGAACTGTGCCCGCAACCCTTACGGTATTCCGGGCTTTCACAGCTTTAAAATGCTGCCTGCCAACTGCCGTCTGAAAAGCATTCCACTGCAAATCGCTTTTCAGAGGAGCAGCAATCGCATCCACAAGTGTAAATGAGCTCTAAAATGTGATCGATCTCTACTGCTGTCCACTGGTACTGGTGCTGGGACTCTACTGGTGCTGGGACTCTACTGGTGCTGGGACTCTCCCTCCAGTGATGAGTGTAAAATATCTTTACATTAAGGGCCCTTTCACACGTCCGTTCAGTTCGTCCGTTTTTTGGACGTCCGTTAACGGATCTCAATGCTTCCCTATGGGTCCTTTCACACGTGCGGACCGTTCGTCCGTTTTTAGACGTCCGTTTTTTGACTGCAATGCTTTCCTATGCAATCTGCTAATAATGGGTCCTTTCACACGCATCTGCTAACGTCCGTTTTTAAGCTCCGTTTTTTTGAACGGAAGAAAACCCTATTTTTCTTCCATCAAAAAAACGGAACGGACGAAAAACGGACGTTAGCGGATGATCCGTTTACCATCCGATCCGCTAACGTCAGTTTTTCATCAAAATATGTACAAAAGTTCTAAAAAAAAAAAAACGGATGAAAAAACGGATGGAAAAAAACTGATGAAAAACTGACGGAAAACGGAACGGAAACGGATGTAAACGGACGGAAAACTGACGAAAAACTGATGAAAAAACGGATCAACTGAAGGGGGAAAAAACTGATCTAAAAAACTGAACGGACGTGTGAAAGAGCCCTTATTCTATAAATATGGAAGAAGAATTATTACAGCGTCTCGTATCCTCCAATCACATGGAAGGATCCCTGAGATCAGCGATTGGCCGGAGATCTTTATCCTTCCCTTTTCTCATGTCCCACATCTCTAGCAATTCCTAGAAAGCCGCCCACCCCATGAAGTCTGCCCAGATACAATGACATCATCCCTCCTGTCCTGATTGGCTGGAATTTTTATTTTTTTATTTTCAATTGGCTGACAGTAGAGAGGTCCTTGTATCCAGGCAGATTTTATGGTGAGTTAAAGTGGATTGTTACTAAGTTTTCACAGCTGTTATCTAGAGATTGCTGGAGGGGTGCGACCTGATAATGGGGGCAATGGAGAGCTACCACCCCCCCCACTGTGGGGGAAGGTGCCTAAAATGTCACCTCCTTACCGCCAGTTTAAAACTCTAAAAAAGGGCGACCCATTGCAATGTGCGTGGTTGGGGGCGCAGGGTGTCATGGACCATGAAATACTGAAATCCTAATTCATGTATTACAGAAGATTTAATTCTGAACCTCAGCCAGGTCAATAGACTCAGAAGAAATACTCATTGTCCATTGTGTGATAACCCTATCTAAAGCCTTTCTATTATCAGGTGTAAATGACTTCTGCCCTGTCTCAATTCTCCAGACGGCTCCATTGTTCTGTGGCTGGCTATTGTGTACATTGATTGACCCCCTGGGGCTTTTGTCTGAAAACACATCACAGGCTTCTGGCCACACATATTCAGGCTATTCAAGCATTGGGACCAATCTCTGCGGAGACATTTTCAAGTCCTCATTTGCATGGTTTAAGAGGACCAGAGTGAAGACTGCATACTTTACAATGGACCAATAGGAAAGCGGTTGTTGGGGGCGGGATGTTCCAAATCCTGTATAAAGTGTGCTGTGTACTTTCAATAAAGTGTGTCCTGTTACATCCAGCATTAAGCCTTGGCTCATGTGTGGATTATTCGGCGATTCCAGGGATATTCCTAGTCGGGGAATATTGGGTGATTTATTTTATGGGAGAAGAAGGGAAGGCTTGACGGGGATATTTTCGACGACCGTCACACACCTGTCCTAAAGCGCTCCTGCACATTGAAATCAATGGGCAGCGCCGCTGAAAAAGCGCTTTTTGGCCGCTAGTAGTGGTTAAAAGCCACCAAAATTACGGTAAAGCGCCGCTATAAATAGCAGCGCTTTACCGCAGACGCCCTTAGCGCCCCAGTGTGAAAGTAGCACAGTGCTGGATAGCAAACAATACTATGGTCATAAAGGGGGTAAAAGCTTCCGGAGGTCAAAAACAAACAACAAACTAAAAGACAAAAGTAAAGGAACAAGGCAAGCATATGAGCAAAAATAGGCACTGACCATTTTATTGATGTTAAAACATATGATTTATAAACTTTTCAAAACAGGGAATTTTATTTAAAAAAAAAAAAAAAAACGTGGCAAGAAAAATAAAAGTAAATAAATAACCAACACCAAAGCTCAGACAGCAAGACTCAACCTATACAACAATAGTCCATTTAATCTTCAAAGTGAAGTTCAACCGAAAAATGGAATTTCCACTTTGAAGAAAGGTGACCCCCTGACATGCTATATTTGGCATGTCAATTTGGGGGGGGGGACCCCTCATTACAGCTCCCACTTCCTCCCTGGCCGCGGCAGAAGTAAGCTCACCTTTCCCCCTCCCTCTCCGCGATTATCTGGGACACGTTACAGGTCCCAGGTGATTGCTTCCCCAGTCAAGGTGCGCAGCGTGGCTCGTGAAGCCACAGCCGGACGCCCACAGGGACAATGCCGGCGCCGCGGAGAGGAGGGGGAAGAGAAGCGGGGCTTCGTTCCCCCCGCATCGCTGGACCCTGGGACAGGCGAGTGTACAATTATTAATAAGTCAGCAGCTGCAGTATTTGTAGCTACTGACTTAATATTTTTAGGCGGAACTCCCCTTTAATCGCAATGTTTACCAAAAAAAGTTGGGCAACAATATCCCTAAGAAAGAATAGCTAGGGCTAGGAAAGGAAGGGTGGGCCACGTCAGCTTGATTGTAAAGCCATTTCTGCACACAGACGATACAAGATTGGAAAAATGGAAAGGTGAGCTGCATGAAGAATTGATAAATCCAAGTACACGGCCAATCAGGCCGCGTACACACGATCAAATCTGTCTGCACACGATCAAATCAGCAGACAGATTCGCTCGTGTGTACGGGCGACCCGACTGATTTTCCCAGCCGACAGATTAAAGGCCTCGTACACACGATCGGACATATCCGATGAAAACGGTCCGCGGACCATTTCCATCGGATATGTCCGATCTGGAGTTTGATCTGATGGCGTGTACACACCATCGGATCAAATTCCCCGCCGGCGGACGGCGCGGTGACGTGGCGATGACGCGGCGGTGACGTTGACGCCGCCACGTCACCACACCAGGAAGTAAAACACTTCCGCGCATGCGCCGAATCCATTCGGCGGCGGCGGTGCGGGACGACATGTCTGCTGGTAAGTGTACTAACCAGCAGACATGTCGGGCGGACAGATTCCCACCGGATAGATTTCAAAGCATGCTTTGAAATCTGTCGGGTGGACAAATCTGTCCGCTAGCCCATACACACGATCGGAGATGTCTGCTGAAACGGTCCATCGGACCGTTTTCAGCGGACATATCCCCTCGTGTGTACGAGGCCTTAAAGCCTGCTTTAAAATCCGTCGGCTGGGAACCTGTCGGACAGATATGTCTGCTGGTTAGTACGCTAGCCGGCAGACATATCTGCTCGCACATGCGTCGAATGGTTTTGGCGCATGCGCGGAAGTGTTTTACTTCCTGGTGCGGTGACGTGGCGGCGTCAACGTCACCGCCACGTCAGCGCGCTGTCTGCTGGCGGGGATTTTGGTTTGATCGTGTGTACACTCAATCAAACCAAAATCCCAGATGACAGATTTGTTCAATCTATTTGGTCGTGTGTATGCGGCCTTACAGGTGGAGGAGAAAACTGCAGATCTGCATGGTGGCAGCCAAAACAGATGGGGAAGCTGAAAATAATAAAAAAAAAAAAATTATCGAAGAGTCAGAAACTGACAAATTTAGAAATACATTGTAACATACCTCTTTAATTAACTAAAAAATGGGATTTAGAGTCCAGGGATTTAAATTTCCATTTAGCACTGGCTGTTTACATGGAAAATGCAACAGCTCACAGCAGAAGTCGGGTGCGTCTCCATTCCCCGCTTCAGGTCAGATTTCGGCTCGAAATTTTGGCTTAATTCAGACCTGAAACTAAACTAATATTACAGGCCATGAAAATCTGTAACCCCCCCTTATAATATTACAGGGCCATGAAAATCCGTCCCCCCCCCCCTTATAATATTACAGGGCCATGAAAATCCGTTTCCCCCCTTATAATATTACAGGACCATGAAAATCCGTACCCCCCCTTATAATATTACAGGGCCATGAAAATCCGTACCCCCCCTTATAATATTACAGGGCCATGAAAATCCGTACCCCCCCTCTTATAATATTACAGGGCCATGAAAATCTGTAGCCCCCCTTTTATACTATTACAGGGCCATGAAAATCCGTAACCCCCCTCTTATAATATTACAGGGCCATGAAAATCCGTACCCCCTCTTATAATATTACAGGGCCATGAAAATCCGTATCCCCCTTATAATATTACAGGGCCATGAAAATCCGTAGCCCTCCTTATATTAAAATATTACAAGATCCTCACCTCCCAACAACTGACCCCCCTCACTCACAATTCTTTGCCCCACAAACTAAATACTGACCCCCATTCCCCACCAAGAGAGCCAAACCTCTGATAGATCGTCACCCCCCCCCATGACATGCTGACTGTGGCCCCCACTGTGACATACATACTGACCCCCCCTGACATACAGACTGACCCCCTGTACAGACTGACCCCCCCAGGTGAAATACAGACTGCCCCTGACCCCCAGGTGGAAATACAGACTGACCCCCATGAAATACAGACTGACCCCCCCATGACATACAGACTGACCCCCTGTGAAATACAGACTGCCTCCCCCCAGGTGGCATACAGACTGACCCCCATGAAATACAGACTGACCCCCCCCCCATGACCATGACATACAGACTGACCCCCTGTGAAATACAGACTGACCCCCTGTGAAATACAGACTGACCCCCGTGAAATACAGACTGACCCTCCCCCACGTGGCATACAGACTGACCCCTGTGACATACAGACTCCCTCCCCCGACATACAGACTGCCCCCTGTGACATACAGACTGCCCCCCCCCCCAAAGTGACCCCCTGTGAAATACAGACTGACCCCCCCAGAGTGAACCCCTGTGAAATACAGACTGACCCCCCCCCAATGACATACAGACTGACCCCCCAGACTGACCCCCTGTGAAATACAGACTTACAACGCCCCCCCCCCCCCCCCGTAGGTAGCCTATACAGCTTGTTGCTGTAACTTTATCGCAAAAAGCCTCCCATCGTCATGTCCCCGGCAGCCGCTGTATTCACATCCAGTGTAATCTGCAGTGTATCTCTCGGCGAGTGAAGAGTTAATATGATACGGGCCGTGTTCGTCGGCGGTAGCTCTGCGCTCGATTTCAATTGTCTGAAATCGGCACATGCGCAGTTGAAATCGGATGCCAGGGATACCGATCTTCATGGGATACAGATCTCCATGCTACACCGGGGCCGGTGTGAGGATACAGATCTCCATGCTACACCGGGGCAGTGTGAGGAGGGGGGGGGGGGGAAGGGAGAGGAGGGGACCGGCCTGTCCTGTAAATGTCAATGGCGGCCTCGTTTCACCGACACACCGCTTGCTACCGGGAGGGGAGGACAACTTCTATATACAAATAATAATATAAAAATAAATGTTTTAATAAAAGATATGTGTTTAAATAAAAGAAAATGATATGTGTGTAAATAAATCATAATAAATAAATACATGTATACAGGGCCACCATCAGGAATTATGGGGCTTACACAGCTTCAGGCATGGGCCCCCTGGAGAACCGGGGGGAGGGGGGGGGTTCTGCCATCTGAAATTGAGAAGCGGGGGGGGGGGCTGCTGCGAATTAAGAAGCGGGGGTGCCTTTACAAAAAAGAAGAAATAAAGAAAAATAAATATGAAAAAAAGGGAGTAGCCATCCGTGGCCCTGAAAAATAAATATGAAAAAAAGGGACCTCTGGGCCCTTTAATAAAAAGAAAAGAGAGAGAAAAAAATAAAATAAAAATATATTAAAAAATATTTTTTTTATCAAAAATAAATTTGAAAAAGAGGGGGTTGCCATATGGGGCCCTGGGGGCCTCCGGGCCCTTGGGGACCTCTGTACATCTAAAAAATATTAAAAGAAAAAAAATTGGCCCTTTAATAAAAAAATAAAATAAAAATATATTAAAAATATAGGAATTTTTATAAAAAAATAAATAAAAAAGAGGGGGTTGCCATCTGGGGCCCTAGGGGCCTCCGGACCCCTAAAAAATAATAAAAGAAAAAAAATTGGCCCTTTAATAAAAAAGAAAAGAAAAATATATTAAAAAATAAATATTTTTATAAAAAATAAATAAAAAAAGAGGGGGTTGCCATCTGGGGCCCTGGGGACCTCCAGACCCCAGTAATGCCTGTACCCCCCTGATGGCGACCCCCCCCACCGCTCAACAATTCCGATAGGCGGACCCCCCCCGCTCTCAACAACTCCGATCTGCAGAACCCCCCCCCCCCCCGCGCGCTCAACAACTGAAATACGCGGAACCCCCCTCGCTCAACAACTCAGATGTGCGGAACCCGCCCCCCCCCGACTGCTCGACAACACATGGCATACTGTTGCTGATAGGTGTCCCTCATCCCATCTCAAAAAGTTGGGAGGTATGCTAAACCCACAACAGTAAAATCAGTCTGTATATGCAGTAAAGCATGCTTGTTATACTCACTGTGGAACCTTAAGGGGTTAATCCTCGACATTGTGTGAAAAGGCTGTTTGATCCTGTCTTCTCTGATCCTCCCCTTTTTCCACATCCTGATAGAACAGAGCATTAGGGGACAAGCTGCTCATTCTCAGTTTGGTGTGTATTGCTAGAGAGTTTTTTTTTTCTTTCTTTCTTGGGAGAGCACATGTGATCAGTACAGGGCCAATCACCACTGTCCAGACAGAGGGCCAGGGGTCCTGCAGCCTCATAGGACAGTCAGAGAAGAATGAAAACTCCTCCTACAAGCTTTAACCAGACACTGATAAAAGTCACAGGACTCCTATGTACTGCTGTACAAAAAGGTATTTAGCAAAATAATTGGGTTTGCATGTTCTGTGTCCAGATATAGTGACTGCAGGCTCCTGGGTTTAGCGACACTTTAACCAATTGCCGACCGCCTGCCGTTATACATCGGCTGTTTGAAGAGGAATAGCGTTGTCATGGCAGCAGCTAGCTACCATAACCCCGGTATCCTCTTCAACGGCGGGCGGTCCGCTTTTAGATAAAATTGGTCTCTGCAGCGGATTCGCCGCAAGATCACTTTTATCGGTGGCGGAAGAGGGCCCTCCTCCCTCCGTGCTCCGCTCATCTCCGCCGCTCACCGGAGCCGCCAATAGTGGCGGAGACGATCACGTCCTCTCTCTGGATGCCGAGCGAGGGGAAGATGGCCCCCCACTGGGCTCCATAGCATTGGAGGGACGTCAAATGTCACTTCTGCCCAATGCTCTTAAAGGGGAATTTTTATAATGACATTTTTTTTTAATTTATTGCAATTTAGTGTAAATATGAGATGTGAGGTCTTTTTGACCCCAGATCTCATATTTAAGAGGACCTGTCATGCTTATTTTCTATTACAAGGGATGTTTACATTCCTTGTAATAGTAATATATATATATTTTTTTTTAAAAGGACAGTGTAAAAAAAAAAAAAAAAGTAAAATAAATAAAAAATAATTAAATAAAATGTAAAGCTCCCCGTCCCGCCGAGCTTACGCGCAGAAGAGAACGTAAGTCCCGCCCGCATAGGAAAACGATGTTGAAACCACTCATGTGTGGTATCGTTAGAGCGAGAGGAATAATTCTAGCGCTAGACCTCCTCTGTAGCTCAAAACATGCAACCTGTAGAAATTCTTAAACGTCGCCTATGGGGATTTTTCATGGTAAAAGTTTGTCGCCATTCCAGGGACGGGCACAATTTTGAAGCGTGACATGTTGGGTATTAGGGATAAGCCGAACACCCCCGCGTTCGGTTCGCACCAGAACGTTCGAACAGACCGACTGTTCGCGCGAACATTTAGAACCCCATTGACGGAGAAGCCCGGCAGAAGGAAGAAGGCATCCGAGAGCAGAAGAAGAGACCCCCGAAGTCGGAGACTTGTGTAGTGTGTTTTTTTTTTTACATTTTTTGTCCTCCTGGTGAATGGGTAAGGGTACCCCGGGACCTGGGGGCCCCCTTAGTAAAGGGGGCTCCCAAATTCTGATAAGCTCCCCGCCCGCAGACCCCGACAACCAACGGCCAGGGTTGTCGGGAAGAGACCCTTGTCTCCATCAACATGGGGACACGGTGCTCCCCTGCCCCAAGGAACCTACCCCCATGCGGCCTGGTACGGTGCGGGGGGGGGGGGGGGTTGGGTTCGCTCGCTCGTCCCCAACCCCTTTCCTGACCGACCTGGCTGCGTGCTCGGATAAGGGTCTGGTATTGGAGGAACCTCCATGCTGTTTTTTCAGCACACAGGGTTCCCCTTCAAATCCATAATAGACCAATGGGCCTGGTATGCCCTTGGAGGGGGAACCCATGCCGGTTTTTTATTTCAAATTTGGCGTGGAGTTCCCCGTCAAGATTCATTTCATACCCAGCGCCTGGTATTGGCAGGGATCCAAGTTCGGATCCCCGTTAAATATCGTGCCGCGGCTAAATGCAACCGCAGCTAATCGCACTGTACAAATGCAGCTGGCCGCTGTGCCTGGAGTCTTGAATTTTAACAGAAAATAAACATGCTTTTAACTGCGGCAGAACAGCCTTCCGTGTGAAAGGGGCCTTAAAGGCGTATACTGGCAGACATGCAAATACAGTGCTGATCTCGCGTTCCCAGCTCCTGCTGCGCCTTCCTCGATGCCCGGGGCCAAAAGGAGTACATTGAGCATAATGACTCCGTACACACAAGCAACTGGTGAAGCGTTCCCTTTGTTTGCTCTAATAAGCCATGGCGGCAGCTGACATGCCGACAGGCGCTGCAAGCTTTGTTCTCCTGAACTGGCTCCACCTCTCCTCCTCCCCCACTCCCCCCAGCAGCCATATGGAGATCTGAAATAAGCGGTGGGTGGTCTTCAGCACCTGGCACTTGTGTGTACTAAGCCTTGGATGACCTGTTCAGCCTGTGTCCTCCATGACGGTTTTAGATTTCTATTTCTTTGCACAGTGGACAATCTCAGCGCCCAACTTTTACTCCTCTGCAGTTGAAAACCTGCAGACAGCCTTCTCAATCAAATGTAACTCTCTCCTGCCACCTAGTGTTTCACAAAAGAATTACAATAAGAGGTCATTTATTGCTGTGGATCCATTTATTCATTATAAGTCTTTTATAGAGCGCTGACAGTCAGGGCCGCCATCAGGGGGGTACAGGCAGTACACCTGTAAGGGGCCTGGAGGTCCCCAGGGGTCCGGATGGCAACCCCCCCCTTTTTTTTGTAAGGGGCCCAGAGGTCCCCAGGGCCCTGGATGGCAACCCCCCCCTTTTTTTATTAATTTTTTTTCTAAATAAAATGTTTTAATTTTTTTTTAATATATATTTTTTTTATTAAGGCTGCATTCACACTATAGCGCGGCGTATTGTATCGCGATTTGCCGCGACAAACTGCAACGTTTTGTCCCGCGATTTGCCGCAACAAAACGCGTAGTTCTTAAGCCTTGTTTTCGCTGGAGGGGTGATTTTTACATTGTCGGCTATGCCGAACGCCAAGGCCGCCTGAAAAAAAGGGTCCGGGACTTGTTTTGAGCTTCAGGCGTATGGCGTTTCGGCGTTCGGCGTGGAGATGCGAACCATCTCCATAGAGGGCAATGTTAAATCACCCCTCCAGCGTATTTCAGGCTGCAATAGCGTCGGGCATCCGGCGTAAATACGCCTAGGTGTGAATGGAGCCTAAAGGACCTAGAGGTCCCCAGGGCCCTGGAAGGCAATCACCCTTTTTTTTTCCTAAATAAAATGTTTTAATTTTTTTTTTAATATATATTTTTTTTATTAAAGGACCTAGAGGTGCCCAGGGGCTCGGAGGTCCCCAGGGCCCTGGATGGCAACCCCCCCTTTTTTATTACATTTTTTCTAAAAAAAGTGTTTTAATTTTTTTTAAAATATATTATATATATATATATATATATTAGGGTTGTCCAGATACTAGTATCGGCATCGGTATCGGGACCGATACCGAGTATTTGCGGTAGTACTTGTACTCGCCCAAATGCTCCCGATACCTAAATAGAATACTTTTTTTGTATTTATCAACATGTTCTGTGAAAATTCTTTGAGTTTTTTACTACTGCGTGACAAGCAAATAAAAAACATTTTTATTCATTTTTATTCTTTTATAATGTCTTGAGTTAGAGTTCTTCATATTTCTAAAGAAAATATCCTTAGTCTGTATTGTGGTTTGAAAACTGTCACATGACATTTAAAAAAAGTATCGGTATTCGGTATCGGCGAGTACATGAAAAAAAGTATCGGTACTCGTACTCAGTCCTAAAAAAGTGGTATCGGGACAACCCTAATATATATATATATATATATATTTTTTTTTAAAGGACACATATATTTGTTTTTATTAAAGGGCATAGATCACAGTGGAACGTTTTGATGGGCACAGTGGCAGCTTTTTCAATGGGTACAGTGGCGGTATTTGATGGCACAGTGACAGCATTTGATGGCACAATGGCTGCATTTTACGGGCACGGTGGCTTCAATTGATGGGCACAGTGGCTGCATTTGGCACAGTGGCTGCGTTTGATGGGCACAGTGGCTGCGTTTGATGGGCACAGTGGCTGCGTTTGACGGCACAGTAGCTGCGTTTGATGGGCACAGTGGCTGCGTTTGATGGGCACAGTGGCTGCGTTTGATGGGCACAGTGGCTGCGTTTGATGGGCACAGTGGCTGCGTTTGATGGGCACAGTAGGCTGCATTTGATGGGCACAGTGGCTGTGTTTGATGGCACAGTGGCTGCGATTGATGGGCACAGTAGGCTGCATTTGATGGGCACAGTGGCTGTGTTTGATGGCACAGTGGCTGCAATTGATGGGCACAGTGGGCTGCATTTGATCCGCACAGTGGCTGCGATTAATTGGTACAGTCTCTGCGTTTTATGGCACAGTGGCTACGTTTAATGGGCACAGTGGCTGCATTTGATGGGCACAGTGGCTGCATTTGATGGGCACAGTGGCTGCGTTTGATGAGCACAGTGGCTGCAATTGATGGCACAGTGGCTGCTATTGATTGGCACAGTGGCTGCTATTGATGGGCACAGTGGCGGAGATTGATGGGCACAGTCTGCCCCCAACTCAGTCCGTCCCCAAAATCTGCCCCCCCAGTCTGTCCCCACAATCTGTCCCCAAAATCTGCCCCCATATATCCACCCCCACAATCTGCCATCCCCCAATATGAGCACCAAACGTCTAAAACGTTAAAAGAGACTGTTTGAGACATTTACCACATTATTAGACACTTTTGAAGACTGCTACCGCCTTACAAAAGACTGTTAGAAGACTGACACATTACAGGAGGTTGTTTGAGCCTGCTGCAATGTTATAAGAGAGGAAGACCCCTTTCACACTTAGGAGTTTTTCAGGCGGTTTAGCGCTAAAAATAGCACCCAAATAGCACCTGAAAAACTCCTGCCCTGAAGTCTCAATGTGAAAGCCTAAGGGCTATTTACACTGAGGCGATGCACTGGCGGGACCGCTCCAAAAGTCCTGCCAGCAGCATCTTTGGAGCGGTGTGTTTACCGCTCCTTCCCATTGAAAACAATGGGACACCGCAGTAATACCGCCGGCAATGCGCCTCTGTAGAGGCACATTGCCGGTGGTATTAACCCTTTTTCGGACGCTAGCGGGGGTTATTTCGCACCGCTAGTGGCCGAATACCGCTGCAATTCCGATGGTATAGTGCCGCTATACCGCCACCGCACCTCCCGCCCGGTGTGAAAGGGGCCTTAGAGACTGCTATTATGTAACAAGAGACCGTTAGATATTGTAGCTGGGCAGCTAGAACCTGTCCTAGGTCGCTAATATAAACTACATTTATATACAGCTAGACCTGCTAAGAACCTAAATGTAGTGCACATGTGTATATGTGAGAGACAAAAGCAGAGTTATTCACTGTGATTTTATGCTTGGATGTCATATAACAGTTACCGTATTTATCGGCGTATAACACGCACCCTAACTTTAAGAGGGAAGTTTCAGGAAAAAAACTTCCACAGCCCCCTGTATATAACACGCAGGCACAGTTTACCCTCTACTTTCAGGGTAAAAAAGTGAGTGTTATACGCCAATAAATACAGTATATGTTGTGTTCACAGAAGCAAAAGAAAAAATATGCCTTTAAGAATCATGTATTTATATGACAGTAAAGGTAAGCTCTAGAACACAGTAGAGTTAAGCTTTTGTGACTCATCAGGAGTAAATACTGAAGAAAGAAATATATCCACCATCTTATGTTAAATGACAAGATTGAATATTTAACCACTTCCTTACTGGGCACGTATACCCCCTTCCTGACCAGGTGAAATTTCAGCTTGTGGCACTGCGTCGCTTTAACCACTTCCCCACCGCGCCATAAGCATTTTACTGCTACGGCGCGGTGGAGTTGCTTTGACACGACGTCCCTGGGACGTCCTTGTGCACTTCCGCGATTGCGCGTCCCCTGGGACGCGCTCGCGAAGGTGTCCGTGCTCGCTGGGTCTAGAAGACCCGGCGCATCACGGATCACGGTAAATTGCCGCTGATAGCGGCCGTTTACCAAGTGATCGCGCCGTCGAATGACGGTGCGATCACTTGTAAACAAACCGGCGTCATTTGATGACGCCGGTTCCTCCCTCTCCTCCCTCTGCACCGTTCGGTACAGTGTGCGAGGAGGGGGGGGGGAGCGGGGTGTCAGCAGCTGAGCTGTGGCTGGATCTGTGACAAATGCAGTCACAGATCCAGCCATCCCTCAATCCATCCCAGCTCTGCAATCCCCCCAGTACCCTGCAATCCCCCCAGTACCCAACAATCCCCCAGTACCCAACAATCCCCAAGTACCCAACAATACCCCACAATACCCCAGTACCCAACAATACCCCACAATACCCCAGTACCCAACAATACCCCAGTACCCAACAATACCCCAGTACCCAACAATACCCCACAATACCCAACAATACCCCAGTACCCAACAATACCCCACAATACCCCAGTACCCAACAATACCCCACAATACCCCAGTACCCAACAATACCCCAGTACCCAAAAATACCCCACAATACCCAACAATACCCCAGTACCCAACAATACCCCAGTACCCAACAATACCCCAGTACCCCACAATACCCCACAATACCCCAGTACCCGACAATACCCCAGTACCCAACAATACCCCAGTACCCGGCAATACCCCAGTACCCGGCAATACCCCAGTACTTGGCAATACCCCAGTACTCGGCAATACCCCAGTACCCCACAGTACCCCACAATACCCCACAATACCCCAGTACCCGACAATACCCCAGTACCCGACAATACCCCAGTACTCGACAATACCCCAGTATTCGACAATACCCCAGTACTCGGCAATACCCCAGTACTCGGCAATACCCCAGTACTCGGCAATACCCCAGTACCCAACAATACACCACAATACCCCAGTACCCAACAATACCCCAATACTCAGCAATGCCCCAGTACTCAACAATACCCCAATACTCGGCAATACCCCAGTACTCGGCAATACCCCAATACTCTGCAATACCGCCTATGGGGATTTTTAAGTAGCGAAGTTTGGCGCCATTCCACGAGTGTGCGCAATTTTGAAGTGTGACATGTTGGGTATCTATTTACTCGGCGTAACTTCATCTTTCACATTTTGAAAAAAAATCGGGCTAACTTTACTGTTTTGTTTTGTTTTAAGCGCAAAACAGTTTTTTTTTTAAAACGCGCGTTCAATAAATTTCTGCGAAAATACCGTGCGAGATAAAAAGTTGTAACGACCGCCATTGTATTCTCTGGGGGTCTTTGCTATAAAAGCATATATAATGTTTTGGGGTTCTATGTAATTTTCTAGCAAATAAATGATTTTTCCATGTAAGAGAGAAATGTCAGAATTGGTCTGGGTGTTCCAGAACGCCTGATGGCGTTCCCTGCATGTTGGGCCTCTGTATGTGGTCACGCTGTGTAAAAGTCTCACACATGGGGTATCGCCATACTCGGGAGGAATAGCAGATTTTGTTTTGGGGTGTAATTTGTGGTATGCATATGCTGTGTGTGAGAAATAACCCACTAATATGACAGAAACAAGTTTTTTTTTTTTTTTTTTTTTACAGAATTTTCAGTCGTTTTTCTTTTATAGCACAACAAATAAAAAACCCAGAAGTGATCAAATACCACCAAAAGAAAGCTCTATTTGTGTGAAAAAAAGGACAAAAATTTCAAATGGGTAGAATGTTGTATGACTGAGTAATTGTCATTCAAATTGTGAGAGCACCGAAAGCTGAAAATTGGTCTGGTTAGGAAGGGGGTTTAAGTGCCCAGTGGTCAAGTGGTTAACTGACAATTGCGCGGTCGTGCGACGTGGCTCCCAAACAAAATTGACGTCCTTTTTTCCCCACAAATAGAGCTTTCTTTTGGTGGTATTTGATCGCCTCTGCGGTTTTTATTTTTTGTGCTATAAACAAAAAAGAACGACAATTTTGAAAAAAAATACAATATTTTTTACTTGTTGCTATAAAAAATAGCCCAATTAAAAAAAAATAATAATTTTGTCTAGGCCGATACGTATTCTTCTACATATTTTTGGTAAAAAAAAAAAAAATCGCAATAAGCGACAGGTTTGCGCAAAAGTTATAGCGCTTACAAAATAAGGGACAGAATTATTATTTTTTATTATTTATTTTTTTACTAGTAATGGCGGCGATCTGCGATTTTTATTGTGACTGCGACGTTATGGCGGACACATCGGACACTTTTGACACATTTTTGGCACCATTCACATTTATACTGCAATCAGTGCTATAAATATGCACTAATTACTGTATAAATGTGACTGGCAGGGAAGGGGTTAACACTAGGGGTTGAGGAATGGGTTAAATATGTTCCCTGTATAGTGTTCTAACTGTGGGGGGGGGGGGGGGGGGGGGGCGACTGATCTGTGTCCCTATGTACAAGAGACACAGATCGGTCTCCTCTCTCCCTGACAGGACGCTGTCATTGTGAGAGCCGGCAATGAGAAATGATCTCATATGAGATCATCTCTCATTCGTCGCACAGATCGCATCGCAAACGGCCACTCTGATTGGCTGTTCACGGCGATCTGAGATTGGCTGTGTCCAAGGGACACGGCCAGCACAGAAGTTCCCACGCTGCGCGCTCTGGAGCGCGCGCGGGGAACGACAAAAGGGGCCGCCGTGAAAACACCGCGCCCCAGAGAATTAGAACCACCCTGCGGCCGTATATAGTCGTACGGCCGTAGGGAAGTGGTTAAACCACCATTTTCTGTTATACTTTGTTCATTGATCGTGTGTACGGCCCATCGGACCGTTGTCCATCGGACCAAAGTTTTAAAACTTGCTTTAAAATCTGTCCGATGGACACCTGACCGTCGGACCAAAACGATGGTTAGTAAACAAAAGCATCGGACCAAAAACCTGCGCATGCTCAGAATCAAGTCGACGCATGCTTGGAAGCATTGAACTTCATTTTTTCATCGCGTTGTTGTTTTCTACGTCACTGCGTTCTGGTCCGATGGGATTTTGGACTGATGGTGTGTACGCACATCAGACCATCAGACCACTTCAGCGGTGGCCCGATGAAAACGGTCCGCCGGACCAGTCTCATCGGTTTGGTCTGATCGTGTGTACGCGGCCTCAGGCACTTCATAGTGCTGCGCCTAAAGGGACTGTTGGTGTGCAGAGATTAAGGGGAAGTGGAAACAAGTGAGGCGGGAGGCCAGCAGTCACAAGTGCTGCAGTACAAAAGACTGTTAGAGACTGCTGCCATGCTACAAGTGACTTTGGAGCCTTTTACCACTGTCCAAGAGACTGTTAGGGACTGCTACAATGCAACAAGAGACTGCTACCATGCAACAAGAGACTGTTAGAGACTGATGCCATGCTAAAAGAGACTGTTAGGGACTGCTACCATGCAACAAGAGACTGTTAGAGACTGATGCCATGCTAAATGAGACTGTTAGGGACTGCTACCATGCAACAAGAGACTGCTGCCATGGTACAAGAGACTGTTAGAGACTGATGCCATGCTAAAAGGAGACTGTTAGGGACTGCTACCATGCAACAAGAGACTGCTTCCATGATACAAGAGACTGGTAGAGACTGATGCCATGCTAAAAGAGACTGTTAGGGACTGCTACCATGCAACAAGAGACTGCTGCCATGGTACAAGAGACTGTTAGAGACTGCTGCCATGGTACAGGAGACTGTTAGAGACTGATGCCATGCTAAAAAGAGACTGTTAGGGACTGCTACCATGCAACAAGAGACTGCTTCCATGGTACAAGAGACTGTTAGAGACTGATGCCATGCTAAAAGAGACTGTTAGGGACTGCTACCATGCAACAAGAGACTGCTTCAATGGTACAAGAGACTGATGCCATGCTATAAAAGAGACTGTTAGGGACTGCTACAATGCAACAAGAGACTGCTTCCATGGTACAAGAGACTGTTAGAGACTGATGCCATGCTAAAAAGAGACTGTTAGGGACTGCTACCATGCAACAAGAGACTGCTTCCATGATACAAGAGACTGTTAGAGACTGATGCCATGCTAAAAGAGACTGTTAGGGACTGCTACCATGCAACAAGAGACTGCTGCCATGGTACAAGAGACTGTTAGAGACTGCTGCCATGGTACAAGAGACTGTTAGAGACTGATGCCATGCTAAAAGAGACTGTTAGGGACTGCTACCATGCAACAAGAGACTGCTGCCATGGTACAAGAGACTGTTAGAGACTGCTGCCATGGTACAAGAGACTGTTAGAGACTGATGCCATGCTAAAAGAGACTGTTAGGGACTGCTACCATGCAACAAGAGACTGCTTCCATGGTACAAGAGACTGTTAGAGACTGATGCCATGGTACAAGAGACTGTTAGAGACTGATGCCATGCTAAAAGAGACTGTTAGGGACTGCTACCATGCAAGAGAGACTGCTTCAATGGTACAAGAGACTGTTAGAGACTGATGCCATGCTATAAAAGAGACTGTTAGGGACTGCTACAATGCAACAAGAGACTGCTTCCATGGTACAAGAGACTGTTAGAGACTGCTGCCATGGTACAAGAGATTGTTAGAGACTGCTGCCATGGTACAAGAGATTGTTAGAGACTGCTGCCATGGTACAAGAGATTGTTAGAGACTGATGCCATGGTACAAGAGACTGTTACAATTGTCAGAGACTATTAGAGCCTGCTTTGTAAGCTGTGTATATACACGGTATATTCTATAAATGAAATAGATACATTTTATATTTCTCCAATGTGTTTTTCCTCTTAAAACTATGGGCACTTTGCCAGTAGACATCATGGCTCCCGCCTCTCCTCACGTGTCACGTTTCCCTTACCCGACATGGCAGCGGCAGACAGTGACGTCAAACTTGCGCCAGCGGCGCTTCCCAATGATCGGCCGAAGTGGGCGGGACCGGAGCAGTCAGCGCTGTGGACCCACGTGTGTGTGTCCGGTGTGAAGATGAAGATGAAGCGGAGACAGGTGAGGGGGGAGGCCGGCAGTCACGTGATGCGGGTGTCCCTGTCCCCTCTGGTGGGGGGGTTGGTCCCCAGGGAGGGGTAAACACTGGGGGGCAGTAGAGAGCATGGAGTGTGTACCAGTTAAAGGGGACAGGTCCTCTTCTAGGTTAGTTGGGGGGAGGGGCCTGTGTGGGAGAACTGGAGTCTATGGAGCTGAAATGTATCATGCAGGGAATTCTATTATTAGAATTGGATGCAGATTGGACAGTGAATGGGCCCTTTGTTTGCACCATAAACAATTTCTGTTTTTCCCCCATAAAATCCAGTTTCCAGCTCTGCTGATTTTCTGCGGCTTCTTTCAGTCACTTCCTGTCTGTCTGTCTGCCTGCGCACCCTGCACTTCATTGCCCGGGACCGGCTCCCTGATGATGGTGACAACAGGTGACCGTAACTGCTTGTGACAACCCTGGGGAGCTACGGAAGACAGGGACAGAACGTTGTCACCCTATCACAGGAAGTGCCTGATCGAGGACCCTACTGGCAGGATCATTAATAAAAGCTTCTCCTCTACTATCACACACAGACATCATCGCTGTGGACCGGCTTTCTGATGGTGACAACGTAGGAGAGAAAAGTGAAAGATGGGGGGGGGGGGGGGGGTTGTCACCCTGTAAAAGGAAGTGCCTGGGAAAGGACCTTCTCTGTAGGATCGCCAGAGATTTTTGGAGGATGGGTTCATGTCTGTATATGTTTTTTTTTTTTGGTTCACAGGAGCTTTTTTTTTTAATCCAACATATGGCCTGGAGCTTTTTATTTTTTATTTTTTTATTTTTTTATAACCCTGAAATATGGACGGGAGCTTTTTTTTTTGGCTCGAAATGGGGATGGGATGTGTTTTTTTTATTTATGTACAATTAATCGGGTTAAAGATAGCACCTTAACACTCACTTGCTTGTCACTTGTAATACCGTGTTTCCCTGAAAATAAGCCCAGGTCTTATATTAATTTTGGCAACAAAAGACACAGTAGGGCTTATTTTAGGGGTAGGTCTTGCATGTAATGTGCCGTCTTCTCCCCCCTCTCCCATCCTGCCTGACAAAAATCCCCAGTGTGAACCGAATTAAAATGCTTGTACAATCCTATAATCCTCCCTATTACAGTAGTATATAATGTACAATGTGTGTGTTTCTGTAATATAATGGTGCCAAATACCTTCGTTATAACGCCGCTCTGCGCTTCTGTGACTCGCCGGAGCTCTCTTCCCCACAATTATATCACAGAAACACACACATTGTACATGATATACTCCTGTAATAGAGCGGATTAAAGGATTTTACAAGCATTTTAAAATGGGGCTTATTTTCGGGGTAGGGCTTATATTGCAGCCCTCCTGAAAAATAACGCTAGGTCTTATTTTTGGGGTAGGTCTTATTTTCAGGGAAACAGGGTATTTTTCCGATCCTTTTCCCTCATAAAGACAATCTTATAAAAATCCTGCCAGCCCAATTCCATCTTGCTTGTGGGCATTGTGAAACCCACAAGCAAAGACTTCCGGGAAGCGGTGACGACTTTGTCACGTGACCTGCTTGTGCAGTCACATGACGATGAGATTCGTACTACTATTGGTACAGATCGTCTCCTGGGAATCAGGACGCAGAACTCCCAGGAGACATTGCGGGCAGCTCCCAGCACACACTGGGGCGTCGGGGAAAGGCAGAGATACGCCCACTCCTGCGGGGAACGGTACCCGGAAATAAGATGTAATTAATCCTAATCACGGTAAGAAGAGAGCAATTAAAAAAATCAAAAGTGGATTATAAATGTATTAAGTGTGCAGAGTAGGGTTGTCCCGATACCACTTTTTTAGGACCGAGTACAAGTACCGATACTTTTTTTCAAGTAGTCGCCGATACCGAATACCGATACTTTTTTGAAATGTGTCCCCCCACATATGCAGCCGTGTCCCCCCACATATGCAGCCGTGTCCCCCCACATATGCAGCCGTGTCCCCCCACATATGCAGCCGTGTCCCCCCACATATGCAGCCGTGTCCCCCCACATATGCAGCCGTGTCCCCCCACATATGCAGCCGTGTCCCCCCACATATGCAGCCCTGTCCCCCCACATATGCAGCCCTGTCCCCCCACATATGAAGCCATGTCCCCCCACATATGAAGCCATGTCCCCCATACCTAGCCGCCGAAAGCCACACGGAGAACATCACAGCATTCATTTGAATAGCTGTTTTGCCCGCGCGTATAGACACTCCCCCTTGCTCGGGATTGGACAGATCACGATCACCCATCCAATCCCTAGCAAAGGGGAGTGTCTATACGCAGCAGGAACACTACAGCTATTCAAATGAAAGCTGTGATGTTCCCGTTTAACCCATGCGGCGCGGCTTTCGATGCGGGGGCTTTCGATGCAGCGGCGCGCGCGCGGGGGGGGGGGGGAGTATTTTATTTAGGCATCGGGGGTATTTGCAGGAGTACAAGTACTCCCGCAAATACTCGGTATCGGTCCTGATACTGGTATCGGGACAACCCTAATGCAGATGTAAATAAGATTTAAATAGAGGGTGAACCTCCGCTTTAACCCAAAATAGGGGAGAGAGCTCTAATCCCCCCCCCGAAATAGGGGCGGGAGCTCTAACCCCCCCCCCTGAAATAGGGGCGGAAGCTCTAATCGCCCCTCCCCCCCAAAATAGGGTCGGGAGCTCTAATCGTCCCCCCAACCAAATAGGGGCGGGAGCTCTAATCGCCCCCCCCCCCAAAAAAAAATTGGGGCAGAAGCTCCAATCGGCCCCGAAATAGGGGCATCGGTTTTATTGACCCGAAATAGGGATGAGAGCTTTACATTTTTTTTTTAACCCAAAATAGGGACGGGAGCCTTTCTTGGCCCGAAATAGAGACGGGTGCTTTTATTGGCCTGAAGGACGGATGGGCGTCACTGTCAGAGCAGGTTATGCTCCCATCCAGCTTTTGTTTTTGGCCCGGGAACTTTTTTTTTTTAACCTGAAATGGGGACGGTAGCTTTTATTAGCTTGACCTATAGGCGGGAGTATTTATTGGCCCAAAGGACAGATGGGTGTTAGAGCAGCGCATGCTCCCATCCAGATGATGTCTTTTAGGACAATGCTAAACTCCATACAGCATCTATGACAACAGCATGGCTTCCTAGTAGAAAAGTCGTCCGGGAGCTTAACTAGCCTGCCTGCAGTCCAGACCTTTCCCCAACGGAAAAAATTTGGCGCAATTTAAAACGAAAAATACAACAAAGACGACCCAGGACCGTTGAACACTTAGAGCCCTATATCAGGCAAAAATGGGACAACATTCCACTCTTTGGGATCTCTGGTCCAAAACCTTTACAGAGTGTCGGTAAAAGCGGGGATGCTGCACCGTGTTATACATGGCACCACCCCAACTTTTTTGAGACATGTTGCTGCCATCGATTTCAAAATTACTTTTTTTTTTTTTTTTTTAATTATACATTTTTTCAGTTTAAACATTTGATATGATTTCTATTGTGAATAAAATATGGGTTTCTGAGGTTTGTAAATCATTGTGTTCTGTTATAGGCCCCTTTCACACTGGGGCGCCTTGCAGGCACTATTGCGCTAAAAATAGCACCTGCAAATCGACCTGAAAGAGCGGCTGCTGTTTCTCCAGTGTGAAAGCCCTGAGGGCTTTCACACTGGAGTGCTGTGCTAGCAGGACTGCTCCAAAAGTCCTGCTAGCCGCACCATTGCAGCGGTGAGTTTACCACTCCTTACCATTAAAAACCGTGGCTATATCTGCAGAGGTGCATTGCCGGCGGTATTGACCCCTTTTCAGCTGCTAGCAGGGGTTAAAACTGCACCGCAAGCGGCTAAATACTGCCGCAGTTTCCGACGGTATAGCTCCGCTAAAAATAGTGGTGCTATACCACCACCTCACCTCCTACCCCAGTGTGAAAGGGGCCTTAGGCTCAATTCACACTGGTGCAATACGGGAAACACTGCGAACCCTGTGCAAAGTTCCCACATGGCACCTGAATCGCAGGCGGTTCACAGTAAAGTTATTGACACCCCCATATCAGTTCGCAAATCGTAGTGCGAACTGTAAAATGGTCCAGGAATCGGATCACGTGGATGTGAACACCCATGCGATCCGAATCCAGTGCAGACCAAAAACGGGTCCTGTACCCACTTTTTGGGAATAAAGGTTTTGCCTGGGGAAGAGATGCCACCAGGGTACACTGTGTGAAGAAGGCAAGCTGGTGGGGGCAGTGTGCTGCTTTGTCTAGTGGTGCCTCAAAGGGGTCAGGGCTGTATTGGCAGCAAAAGGGGGACCTACTCAACATTAGGTGGGTGATCGATGTAGATTAGTCATTCTCAACCAGGGTTCCTCCAGAGTTAGCTAGAGGTTCCTTGATATGTGGATGATGGATCTCCTATGGTGAACCTTGGCACCCCAGATGTTTTGGAACTACATTTCCCATGATACTCATGCAGTGTAGCTGAGCATCATGGGAAATGTAGTTCCAAATCATCTGGGGTGCCAAGGTTCCCCATCACTGTCCTATCTGATGGTGCCTCCATAATCCCGGCCCACGTAAGGGTGGTGATCATCATAGTAAGGGGCCTTCTTTTCATTGGCCCCTGATTAATTTTATTTTTAGCAAGGGTTCCCTGAGACACAGAAATTATTCCAAGGGTTCTCCTGGGGTAAAAAGTTAGAGAAGAGCTGTTCTAGAAGGTTATTATTAATGATCATATTTAATGAACCTGCCTAATGTGCTTATGGGGAGGGAAAACTACAGGTGGTGGCCTCTCATGATGGGGGTGCCCATATATTCTGCCCCCCTTGCAGGCTCGGAAATAAGGCACCCGAGAAGGACCTACAGACAGTATTGTGAGCGGGAAGCTTGGATCTCGAGCAGTGATGGAGAACCTTGGCACCCCAGATGTTTTGGAACTACATTTCCCATTATGCTCATGCACTCTGCAGTGTAGTGGAGCATCATGGAAGAGGTAGTTCCAAAACATCTGGGGTGCCAAGGTTCTCGGTCACTGATCTATAGAAAGGATTTTTGCCTTCTTAAATAAACCCGAGAACTCTTCTCTTTTCTAGAAGAATGGCCATGCCGCGGGAGAAGCCTTGCCTAAGGATGTGGAAGAGTCGAAGAAGACCTCTGCGCCAAAGCAGAAAGGGAAGAGGGCTGCCAAGAGACCATCGAAGGCTAAAAACCCGAACCCGGCGAAGATGAAGAAGATGGACCTCAACAAGCCAATGACTACAGAGGAACTGATCAAACTGAAAGAGGCGGAACAAACTTATCATACCAGCCTCCTGCATATGCAGGTAACTACACCCATTCCTCTTGTAGTAGTGTGCAATGTCTTCTCCTGTGATAGACCTGTGTAGAAGATCTTTTTACTTTTATTTTTTTATAGCATATAATGTGTATATATATATATATATATATATATATATATATATATATAGTGCCTTGCGAAAGTATTCGGCCCCCTTGAACTTTGCGACCTTTTGCCACATTTCAGGCTTCAAACATAAAGATATAAAACTGTATTTTTTTTTGTGAAGAATCAACAAGTGGCACACAATCATGAAGTGGAACGAAATTTATTGGATTTTTCAAACTTTGTTAACAAATAAAAAACTGAAAAATTGGGCGTGCAAAATTATTCAGCCCCTTTACTTTCAGTGCAGCAAACTCTCTCCAGAAGTTCAGTGAGGATCTCTGAATGATCCAATGTTGACCTAAATGATTAATGATGATAAATAGAATCCATCTGTGTGTAATCAAGTCTCCCTATAAATGCACCTGCACTGTGATAGTCTCAGAGGTCCGTTTAAAGCGCAGAGAGCATCATGAAGAACAAGGAACACACCAGGCAGGTCCGAGATACTGTTGTGGAGAAGTTTAAAGCCGGATTTGGATACAAAAAGATTTCCCAAGCTTTAAACATCCCAAGGAGCACTGTGCAAGCGATAATATTGAAATGGAAGGAGTATCAGACCACTGCAAATCTACAAAGACCTGGCCGTCCCTCTAAACTTTCAGCTCGTACAAGGAGAAGACTGATCAGAGATGCAGACAAGAGGCCCATGATCACTCTGGATGAACTGCAGAGATCTACAGCTGAGGTGGGAGACTCTGTCCATAGGACAACAATCAGTCATATACTGCACAAATCTGGCCTTTATGGAAGAGTGGCAAGAAGAAAGCCATTTCTTAAAGAAAGTGTTGTTTAAAGTTTGCCACAAGCCACCTGGGAGACACACCAAACATGTGGAAGAAGGTGCTCTGGTCAGATGAAACCAAAATCCAACTTTTTGGGAACAATGCAAAGCGTTATGTTTTTGGCGTAAAAGCAACACAGCTCATCACCCTGAACACACCATCCCCACTGTGAAACATGGTGGTGGCAGCATCATGGTTTGGACCTGCTTTTCTTCAGCAGGGACAGGGAAGATGGTTAAAATTGATGGGAAGATGGATGGAGCCAAATACAGGACCATTCTGGAAGAAAACCTAATGGAGTCTGCAAAAGACTTGAGACCTGGGACGGAGATTTGTCTTCCAACAAGACAATGATCCAAAACATAAAGCAAAATCTACAATGGAATGGTTCACAAATAAACATATCCAGGTGTTAGAATGGCCAAGTCAAAGTCCAGACCTGAATCCAATCGAGAATCTGTGAAAGGAACTGAAAACTGCTGTTCACAAACGCTCTCCATCCAACCTCACTGAGCTCGAGCTGTTTTGCAAGGAGGAATGGGCAAAAATTTCAGTCTCTCGATGTGCAAAACTGATAGAGACACCCCAAGCGACTTACAACTGTAATCGCAGCAAAAGGTGGCGCTACAAAGTATTAACTTAAGGGGGCTGAATAACTTTGCACAGCCATTTTTTTATTTGTTAAAAAAGTTTGAAATATCCAATAGATTATCTTATTATATTTATTGCATTAGATTTATCATTATAGTGGCAGCTCTACTATTTATTATTTCATTTATTTAATGCTAGGACTGATTTGGTGCGTTTTTTATTTTTATTTTTTTTATATTCTCATTATTCCACATTTATTGTAAACAAAATTGTAGTCATCTAAAATCGAATGGGTGTAGTTAAAATGTAATGCAGTATTTAAGCATTTCTCTACAATTTCCAAGGGAGTGAAAAATCTAAAATGTAATTATTTATGGTATTGTGGTATGAAAATGCACTACAGACCAGTGTTCATTTTGACATCAAATAAAAATGTAGTCTTCGTCTTTTGACGAAATGGCATTTTACTTTTAGTCCCATTTTAATCCTTAAATTAAATGCAGTTTTAGTCCTATTTTTAATTATCTCAATTGTTTTGGTTTTAGTCCTATTTTAGTTGACTAAAATAGTATTAACCACTTGCTTACTGGGCACGTATACCCCCTTCCTGACCAGGTGAAATTTCAGCTTCCGACACTGCGTCGCTTTAACTGACAATTGCGCGGTCGTGCGATGTGGCTCCCAAACAATATTGGCTTCCTTTTTTCCCCACGAGTAGAGCTTTCTTTTGGTGGTATTTGATCACCTCTGCGGTTTTTATTTTTTGCGCTATAAACAAAAACGAGCGACAATTTTTGAAAAAAAAACAATATTTTTTACTTGTTGCTATAATAAATAGTAGGGTTGTCCCGATACCACTTTTTTAGGACCGAGTACAAGTACCGATACTTTTTTTCATGTACTTGCCGATACCGAATACCGATACTTTTTTTAAATGTCATGTGACAGTTTTCAAACCACAATACAGACTAAGGATATTTTCTTTAGAATTATGAAGAACTCTAACCCAAGACATTATAAAAGAATAAAAATGAGTAAAAATGAATAAAAATGTTTTATTTGCTTGTCACGCAGTAGTAAAAACTCAAAGAATTTTCACAGAACATGTTGATAAATACAAAAAAAGTATTCTATTTAGGCATCGGGAGCATTTGCCCGAGTACAAGTACTCCCAAAAATACTCGGTATCGGTATCTGGACAACCCTAATAAATAGCCCAATTTAAAAAAAAAAAACATTTTTTTTTCTCAGTCTAGGCCGATACATATTCTACATATTTTTGTTTAAAAAAAAAAAAAAATCGCAATAAGCGATTAGTTTGTGCAAAAGTTATAGCGCTTACAAAATAGGGGACAGAATTATTATTATTTTTTTTACTAGTAATGGCGGCGATCTGCTTTTGTTGGGGACTGCGACATTATGGCGGACACATCGGACACATTTTTGGCGCCATTCACATTTATACAGCGATCAGTGCTATAAATATGCACTAATTACTGTATAAATGTGACTGGCATTGAAGGGGTTAACACTAGGGGGGTGAGGAAGGGGTTAAATGTGTACCCTGTATTGTGTTCTAACTGTGGGGGGAGGGGGGTGACTGGGGGAGATGACCGTTCTGTGTACAAGGGACACAGATCGGTCTCCTCTCTCCCCTGACAGGACATGGATCTGTGTGTTTAGACACAGAGCTCCACGTCCTTGTCCTGTAACCGCCGATCGCGAGTGCCAGGCAGACATCGCGGCCGCCAGGCACGTGCATCGGCGATGCGGCGGGCTCGCGCGCCCCCCAGTGGCCTGAAGGAGCGCACGCCGCCAAGACGGCGGATCAGAGAAGTAGAACCACCTTGCGGCCGTACAAAGTCGTAGGGCTGTCAGGAAGTGGTTAAAGGGTCACTAAAGGAATTTAAGAAAACATTATTTTTTTTTGCTGACATAAAAGTTAACTGATTCCTTTTCAAAATGATTAAAAATAGATAAAAATCAATCATATAATGTGCCTGCAGGTTAGTTTCACTTTTGAACTGGCTTCATGTTTCTGCAAAGTAAAAATAGACACACAGAACAAAAACAAACAAATCCAGGGCAGTGTTTTGTTTTTAAAATGAATCTGATTGTTTCTGGGAAGTTTTAGACACACAGTAATGACAGCTTAGACCACAGTGAGAAAGCTCCCAGCACTGTGGTTATAAGGAAACAGACAAGCAGGAAGTGTGGAGATCAGAGCAGGATTACAGCAACTTCAAAGCAAAAACGAACAATAAGGACATGAAACCAGTACTGCAGTAAGGTAAAGGAAGCTATTTAGCTAAAAAAAAAAAATTCCTTTAATGATCCTTTAAGTTAGTTGACTAAAATGTTTTAGTCAACGAAATTAATACTGTCAAATACCACTAAAAGAAAGCTCCATTTGTGTTAAAAAAAAGGAAAAAAATTCATATGGTTATAGTGTTGCATGAACATGCAATTGTCATTCAAAGTGTGACAGCGCTAAAAATTTGGCCTGGGCAGAAAGGGGGGTAAAAGCCACTGGTAATAATTAGTCTGGTAGATCCTAAAAATATTTGTCCCCATCAGATTAAGGAGCTTCTCCAGGAAGTGAAGCTGAAGGAGAAGCGGAGAAAAACCATTGATGACTTTCTAAAGGAGATCGGCAATCTCATGGAGAAGATCCCAGAATCCCCCGAGAGAGATGTAAGTAGTGAGATCATTTCATGAGGATGATGTCTTCGCTCTTCGTTCTTCATTCTCATAGCGTGGCTCTGCTGTTTGTTTTCTGCAGCTGGTGGACCAGACCTGGCTACCCAAAAACGTGAAGGTTCCCTTCCTGCAGACCCCTTATCAAGTGAAGGGCAAGTTCCATTTCCGTCCTCCGACCTCCATCAAAGTGGTGGGCAGCTACCTGCTGGGCACGTGTATAAAACCGGAGATCAATGTGGACCTCGCTGTCACCATTCCGCAGGTAAGGCACCGATTGTGGGCACACACACACACACACACACACACACACACACACACACACACACACACACACACACACACACAGTATCTTACAAAAGTAAGTACACCCCTCACATTTTTGCAAATATTTTCTTCTATCTTTTCATGTGACAACACTGAAGAAGTGACACTTTGCTACAATGTTGTGTAGTGAGTGTACAGCTTGTATAACAGTGTACATTTGCTGTCCCCTCAAAATGACTCAACACATTAGTGTCTAAACCGCTGGCAACAAAAGTGAGCACACCCCTAAGTGAAAATGTCTAAATTGGGCCCAAAGTGTCAATATTTTGTGTGGCCACCATTTTTTTCCAGCACTGCCTTAACCCTCTTGGGCATGGAGGTCACCAGAGCTTCACAGGTTTTCACTGGAGTCCTCTTCCACTCCTCCATGATGACATCACAGAGCTGGTGGATGTTGGAGACCTTGCGCTCCTCCACCTTCCGTTTGGGGATGTCCCACAGATCCTCAATAGGGTTTAGGTCTGGAGACATGCTTGGCCAGTCCATCACCTTTACTCCCAGCTTCTTTATCAAGGCAGTGGTGGTCTTGGAGGTGTGTTTGGGGTCCTTATGTTGGAATACTACCCTGCGGCCCAGTCTCCGAAGGGAGGAGATCATGCTCTTCTTTTCTTCAGGATGTCACAGTACATGTTGGCACTCATGGTTCCCTCAATGACCTGTAGCTCCCCAGCACTCATGCAGCCCCAGACCATGACACTCCCACCACCATGCTTGTTTTTAGGCAAGACACACTTGTCTTTGTCCTCCTCACCTGGTTTCCGCCACACACGCCTGACATCTGACACCAAATACGTTTATCTTGATCTCATCAGACCACAGGAAATGGTTCCAGTAATCCATGTCCTTAGTCTGCTTGTCTTTAGCAAACTGTTTGCAGGCTTTCTTGTGCATCATCTTTAGAAGAGGCTTCCTTCTGGGACAGCAGCCATGAAGACCAATTTGATGCAGTGTGCAGCGTATGGTCTGAGCACTGACAGGCTGACCCCCCCACCCCTTCACCCTCTGCAGCAATGCTGGCAGCACTCATACGTCTATTTCCCAAAGACAACCTCTGGATATGACGCTGTGTACTCAATTTCTTTGGTCAACCATGGCGAGGCCTGTTCTAAATGGAGCCCGTCCTGTTATACCGCTGTATGGTCTTGGCCACCGTGCTGCTGCTCAGTTTCAGGGTCTTGACAATCTTCTTTTAGCCTAGGCCATCTTTATGTAGAACAATAATTCTTTATTTCAAATCCTCAGAGAGTTCTTTGCCACAAGGTGCCATGATAAGCTTCCAGTGACCAGTATGAGAGAGTGAGAGCCATAGCTCAACATTTAACACACCTGCTCCCCATTCACACCTGAGACCCTGTAACACTAATGAGTCACTGGATGGAAAAATGGCTAGTTGGGCCCGCTTTTGTTGCCAGTGGATTAGAGTTATTTTGAGAGGATAGAAAATGTACACTGTTATACAAGCTGTACACTCACTACACAACATTGTAGCAAAGTGTAATTTCTTTAGTGTTGTCACATGAAAAGTTAGGATAAAGTATTTACAAAAATGTGAGGGGTGTACTCACTTTTGTGAGATACTGTACATATATCAAAGGGGTTGTTAAGAGTATCCGAGATGTTATGTCATATTGTTTTAACCATTTTGCTGCAAAAGGTGTAGGCCTTATAATGGTAGCAACCCCATTTACACACACTCCTGGCTGCTTTATGTGCATACTTCCTTATGCTTCCACATATCTCAGTAAAGTGCCCCCACCCGGGCTCCGGTTGCCCATCTGTGTGCCCATAACCAGCATAGCGGGTGCCGCTCTCCTCCCCTTCTTGTTCCTGACCTGTAAGCGAAGCGTATGACGTCACTTTCAGGTCCCCCCCCGTTGACGGTTTCCCCAGCCAGCATAACCATTGTTTTCTTTGCAGGAGATTCTCCAGGAGAAAGACAACCTGAACCAGCGCTACCTGCGGAAGAGGGCGCTCTACCTGGCACACATGGCTCACCATTTGTCACGAAGCAAGGTGTTTGGCAGTGTAACGTTTGCCTACATGAACAGCAACCACTTAAAGCCCCTGCTCCTGCTGAGGCCCCAAGGTAAGCCTGAGACGGACGACATGCATTGAACAAGGGGGTTTATTTACTAAAGTTGGAGAGTGCAAAATCCAAGCTCACTTCTACATAGGAACCAATCGGCTTCCAGGTATTGCCAAAGCTTAATTGAACAAGCTAAAGATAGAAGTTGATTGGCTACCATGCAAAGCTGCACCAGATTCTGAGTGCTCCAGTTTTTAGTAAATCTACTCCCCCCGGAACAATTTATAAAACCTGCTTGATCCTGCCACTGGAATCATTGAATCGGTGCTTCCTTACAAAATGTATTGCCGGAGCCGAGATGACATCACTCCTGTGTATGCGCAATAGTTCATTCATATTTGCATTTCCAAAATTGTACGCTCAATTGCATATGTATGGATGGACAAGGCTTGGAAAGAAGCTATAATTCAGAAGATACACAGGGCCAGATTCAGGTAGACTTACGACGGCGGATCAGTAGATACGCCGTCGTAACTCAGAATTTGCGCCATCGTAACTTTAAGCGTATTCTCAAACTGAGATACGCTTCTCTGTTGCTAAGAAACGACCGGCGTAAGTCTAATACGCCTTCGTATCTTAGCTGCCGATTTATGCTGGCCGTAAATTAGCTAGATACGCCTATTCACAAACGTACGCACGGCCGTCGCAGTAAGATACTCCGTTTTATGTAAGGCGTTTTTTCAGGCGTAAAGATAAAGCAACAAAAAGATGGCTCAGCCAATGTTAAGTATGATTGAGGACACTGTCCCCGGACCAAGTCTGTCCCTGGTTTTGTCCCCAGATTGGATTTAATAGGGGGCAGGGGCAATTTCAAAGACAGTCAGTGCAGAATTAAAATAAAAAAAATTGAATTACACCCCCTCCGCTCTGCCTTGCCTACTGGCATAAGGGGGTTGTATTTTTCCCATTACATGTGCTGTACTCAGATGATTATGTGCTGGTCGGAGCGGAGGGAATATTTTTTTAGTTTCAGGTGAATGCCCATTCAGCTTCGCTCGCATGTTCTTCTGCCTTGGCTCAAATCCTGGCCAGCCACCTGCTTATCTCCTTGCCTTCCCTGGCAGAGTGATCTTCCTCCACTCCCCACCCAGTAGTAGCCGGGGCCCGAAGAGTGAGACTTGAGAGGCTGTGAGGCGGCGGCGATGGGCAGAGAGTCACTGATTGCCGCCATTACTAGTAAAGAAAAAATATGTCCCCGGATTTCATTTAAAAAATCTGGTCGCCTTACCTTAGAGGTGTCACATGCCAGGTTTCTTTGTCCAGCAAGTAGGCAGATTATTAGCGATGAGCAAATTAGGAGCTTAGGCTAATGTGTAGTAACTGGGGATTCCACAGAGTTCACTGATTTATTCTGCAGCGTGTCCCGGGAAAGTGGGAAAGGGACGTGACTTGGTGTATGGTGATGTATTTTACTATTTACTGTTTCTCACTCCAGGTAAAGATGAACAATTGGTGACCGTCCGTGTCCACGTCTGTCTTCCTTCCGGGTTCTTCAAATCCAGCCGCTTCTCCCCAAACAAGAACAATGTGAGGACAGCCTGGTACATGGAGAAGAGTGACCAGGACGGTAAGCCAAGGGCTCCCAGATTGGATCTCTGTGTACATTCACAGCTCTTTCTTTCTCTGTCTTTCTCGTTCTTTCTTTCTCTCTTTCTTTCTCTTTCTTTCTCTCTTTCTTTCTCTTTCTTTCTCTCTTTCTCTCTTTCTTTCTCTTTCTTTCTTTCTCTCTCTCTCTCTTTCTTTCTCTCTTTCTTTCTCTCTTTCTTTCTTTCTTTCTCTCTTTCTTTCTTTCTTTCTTTCTTTCTTTCTTTCTTTCTTTCTTTCTTTCTTTCTTTCTTTCTTTCTTTCTTTCTTTCTTTCTTTTCTTTCTTTCTTTCTTTCTTTCTTTCTTTCTCTTTCTTTCTCTTTCTTTCTCTTTCTTTCTTTCTCTTTCTCTTTCTTTCTCTCTTTCTTTCTCTCTTTCTGTCTTTCTTTCTTTCTTTCTTTCTCTTTCTCTCTTTCTGTCTTTCTTTCTCTTTCTTTCTTTCTCTTTCTCTCTTTCTTTCTTTCGGCATACATTTAAAAATCAATAAAATGTGCTTTGAGTGCATCATTCACTTTTTAGACTTTTCCTCTTCCTCGCCTCTGTTCCCTTGCACACTTAGGCCTGCATTGGTGAGCACGGATAACGTTGTTGTTAATATTTATTTTTTAAAACTTAATTCTGCATAAAACATTTAAGTGTCATTTCATGAGATAATTTACGAGGGCGTGTTTAGGGGCGGGGTAGGTTTGGGTGGGGCCACTGGTGGAGTAACCCTTGAGGCCTGGCTAGCAGCTCAGGACTTGAAATTTTGAACCCTATTACAATAAGCGCTTTTGTACTCTATAGAGCTGGATACATACTATACAATTTTCTGTAGACTTTTTTTCCAAAGTTTAGATTTACCAAAAGCCATCTAATGTGAGGTCAGGCCTAAACACTTTCAATTTGTATGCAATCAGGAAGTCCCTTGCACTACATGTTGTATAGTGTGTATGGGGTCTTGGTAGCTTTAACCTCCCTGGCGGTATGATTCTGTCTGGAATTACATATTTTTTATACTGTAGGCCTGCAATTTTTAGGAATAACTCACTTAAATTTGTCCAAACAAGAGTCTAGTAGACATCCCGGGTATGATAAAGTTTGAAACACAAAATCCTAAAATTATAATATAATAAATAACTATAAATAATTATAACAAATAATAATGTAATTATAATAAAAATTATTCACTAATGTAATCAAATCAAAATCACTGAAATTTGCTCAGTTGCAGAATTGTCGCTGTCATTACTTTTTATTTTTTTATGACGAATTTCCCCACAAATCGCTATCGCTCAATTCTGCAAGTGATTATCATTTATTATCGCTGTTTTCTAGCTGCTCTAAAATCACTTTTGACATAAAGGACACTTTTGGTTGCTATGGACAATCTACAGTTTGCAGGCACAACATTTTTTTTTTTATTATGTAAAAGGACATGCAGGACACTGGGCAGACCACTAGGGACAGGGGGGGTGTGTACTTTTTACATACAGTACTGTAATCTATAAGATTACAGTATTCTGTATGTAATGTGTTTGTTTACTGTTTTGAATTTGCCGCCGGTCTCCGCCCCCGTGCGCCGTTACGTCGCAGGGAACGGAGATCGACGGCGCGCGTGCACTGTGTGAGTCGAATGGAGGACGCCACTCGCTCACAAAGCATGGATGCATCGCTGGATCCAGGGACAAGGTAAATACAGTACCCTGCCTGGATGCAAGGTAAGCCAGCGCGCGCTGCAGGCTCTGCATTCACCCCGAGCGCAACTCGGGGATATCGATATTTACATAAAAAATCCAACCCGAGTCGCGCTCGGGGATACCGGCAGGGGGGTTAAAGACAATTTTATAATTTGAATTTTTTTCAAATTGCATTCCTTGAAGATTTCTTATTGTGTACCCCTTATTATTTATGTTTGAGATATCGTGAGAAGTAATTGTGAGAGATATTATTATTGTTGACCACAATAAAGGGCACCTGGCTCATCCTACTAATTTTTATTTCATTGTTCCATTTAAATTGCTGAGCTTGTAACATTAGTGGTAAGTTTTTTTATTTCCGTACTAATGACCTTTGTATTGTGTGTTTTTCCTTTTTATATATGTCTATACACATGTGGCCAACAGAGGGCGCCAGCGAGCCTCCCACCCCTCACTACAACAACGCTGTTCTGTGTGACCTGGCTTTAGAGCAGCATTTTCACCACCTCTCCAGTTGCATCACCGACTTCCCTGGCATGAGAGATGCCATTTTCATTCTCAAGGTGTGGCTGCGCCAACGGCAGCTTGACAAGGTAAGATCTCTGAAACATTCAACCTTGAAAAAAATAACAAACATGTTATACTTGCCTGCTCTTTGCATGAATGAATGAATGAAAACTTATATAGCGCAGCACATGCGAAGTAAATCGCCTCTGGGCGCTTGTTGTTCCTGTCTCCTTTGAGATCAAAAGAGATGAGTCTTAATCTTTCTCCTGAAGACTAAGTAGTTCTCCTCCAGCCGAATGCTGGCTGGTAAGGCGTTCCATAGTCTGGGACCTTGGACAGCGAATCTCCTGTCTCCTTTGGACTTGTATCTGGCTTTCGGTATCTGAAGCCGATTTTGATTGGTGGATCGTAGAATACGATTGGGATTGTGAATTTTTAATTTTTCGCATAGATAATGGGGAGCATTCCCATGGATACATCTATGCGTTAGACAGAGAGCTTTAAAGGTGATTCTGTCTTTAACAGGTAGCCAGTGAAGGGATCTCAGTGAAGGTGAGATTGATTCCCAGGGTTTTTTCCCAGTCACAAGTCTGGCGGCCGTATTTTGAACGACTTGAAGACGAGCGATTTGGTACTTGGGGAGTCCGAGGTAAAGGGCATTTGCATAGTCCAGTCTGGAGTTTACAATCGCTCCCACCACGACCGCTACGTCTTTCTTGGGAATAAAAGGAATGAGTCTGCGTAGTAGGCGCAGCAGATGGTGAGATCCGCTGACTACTGACCCTATTTGTGCGTTCATTGTCATGTCGGAGTCAAAGATGACCCCAAGACTTTTGACTTTGGCGCTAGGGGTGATGATCTTGCCCAGAATGGGTGGGGGGATCCAGGTTGTTGTCGATTGATTCCTACGCTTGGCGTGAAACAGAAGAAGTTCTGTTTTCGCTCCGTTGAGTTTGAGATAACTCTTTGTCATCCAGTCCTCTATCAAAGAGAGGCATGTCTCTAGATTGAGGTGGTGATCCTTTTTATTGCAAATGCGGAAGTACAGTTGCGTGTCGTCTGCATATGAGTGATATAGCAGTTTTTGGCTGCTGATGATTTCGAAAAGAGGACGCACATAGATGTTGAATAACATCGGCGACAGGGGAGATCCTTGAGGGACCCCGCACGATAATGTGCGTTGTTCAGAAGTGAAGGGTCCTAGCTTCACTATTTGCGATCGGTTTTCCAAAAAAGAGGAGAACCAGAATAGATCGCTTTCTGCGACTTTGGCTATTTTAGCCAGCCGAGTCAATAACAGCTTGTGATCAACTGTATCAAAGGCTGCGCTTAGGTCCAGCAGGACCAGAAGAGAAGATTCTCCTTCGACTGCGGCCTCGAGAACGTCGTCGGAATACTGATTGAAATGGGTCGAGTAAGTTGTGGGTATCTAAATGCTGTTGCAGCTGCTGTACCACTGCTTTCTCCATTACCTTGGAGAGAACATTTAGCATCTTTGCAGTGCTTTTGCACGAAGCAGCCTCGATCCTATTCTTTTTAATTCCCCCGACGTTGGTTCTGGCTCCCCCCCCCCCTGCCCTGCCGATTGCCCCCCGGTAGCAAGCCTCTTGCTATGGGAGTACTTGTGCAGCCTCGCTCCTGAATCCCACTCAGTGTTCATTGACACATGGGGCACATCTAAGCCCTGCCGTCCCTCTGTTTCCTCATTGGCTCACTGGCTGATTGACAGCAACAAGAGCCTATTGCTACTCCTGCAGTAAGGGGAGAGCCACTGCTCTCATGCACATCGCTGGATCAAGATGGGGCATTCATAGAATGTTAAAGAGCCTTAAGAACCACTTTAAGGTGGTTGTGAACCTCAGACATGAAATATGAACAAAGTATATCCCTCTATAGTGTGAACTTGTCTCAGTCCAGAGCACCAAGTCTCATTTCTGTCCACTGCTTTGTTTATCTGCATGAATCTCTTCTGACAGGTTTTCCTGACACCAAAATAAAAATTGTGAAGGGAGGGACCTCCAGCTGATTGACAGTCTCAGCTCTGTTCCTGTGTGCTATGTGAAGGGAGGGGGTTTGGTGTCCATATCCTCCAATCAGCTCTCTCCTCGCTGATATTACTTAAAAAGGTTCTCCTGTTTTTTCACCTTAATGCATCCTATTCATTAAATGAGTTGTAAAGGAAAACATTTTTTTGCCTAAAATTAATGTCTGAAAGGTAGACAGACTGAATAGTGTAATGATTCTGTTAACAAACAAGTAACTACCTATTAAATTCCTTCATCTATATCGCCTCCGGCGTTGTAGTTTCTGTTCTCTCATTCACTTCCTGATTTGCGGTGCTCGTTCATGTAAGAACTACATTTCCCAGTAATCACACCTCCTTGAAGTCTCTAACACGTAGAGAGCGTCCTGCCGCACAGATGTAGTTCCCAGGAGGGGGCGAGCACATCACTGACCACCGCAGTAAAGCCTCCCTTCACGGTGGTGAGTAACAATCAGACAAGCAGGAAGTGAACAGAACAGAGAAGAAATAGAGCAACTTCTGAGCAAAAACTAACAATTAGGAAGTGAAAAGAGGAACGTCTGCAGGTAAAGGATTCTTCCTTTACAACCCCTTTAAGGTGAAAAAAAACACCTTGCTGTGTCCGGCACCCCAGCCCCCCCCCCCCGTTTTACTTACCTGAGCCCTGGAAACTTCTACGTCGAACGTGATGGATCTTTGCCTCGGGTTCTTGGCTCTTGATTGGATAGATTGATAGCAGCTCAGCCATTGGCTCCCGCAATCAAATCCAATGACGCGAGGGCAGAGTCCTGCATTCGGCAGCTGTGGACGCCAAATGCAGGACTCAGGAGCGCGCCCGCAAGGTAATCCCCTTGGGAGAGCGCTTCCCAGAGGGGGTTATCTCATGCGGAGAGGGGTCGAGAGAGCCGCCGGGGGACCCCAGAAAACGGTGTCCGGGGCCACTCTGCAAAACCAGCTGCACAGTGGAGGTAAGTATGACATGTTTATTATTTTAAAATAATAAAAAACAAACTTACAGTGTCACTTTAAGCTTTCCGCCCCTGCTTTTCAGAGTTGAGAGATCCTGCCAAGGACTACATGTCCCCATGAGGCATTGCTCTTCACGCATTTACATTCACAAGTTCTCAGTTCTCATCTGCAACTTTTTCATAATCGATTAGTTGCCGATTAATCGATGAGTTGTTCCGGCCCTAGTTTTAGGTTATTTGCGCCATCCATACTTGTTTTATTTCAGTGTGAAGTATGAACAGGTGCAGGTTCTGCACTAATTAACTGATAGAACATGGCAGTTTTCAGTGTAGAAGACTGCCACAGATCCCTGTTGGGTCAGACCTATCATATTAGATGTAAGCTTTCTGCAGACTGCTCATATCCCTGTCTCTGCTCGTGCATTGATAACACTACACAAGCAGAGCCTACCGTTTTTTCTTTCTCCTCCCCAATATCATTTGAGTGGCAGAGTGGGGACAAGCAGAGGGATCTGAGCATGCAGCTCCAGTTTTACTGTTCTGTGACCGACATGGCATACAACACGGAGCAGATCTGTCCTGATCAACAAAAACCCTTGCACCGCCTTTGTTAATTAGAAGCAGCACGTTTTCCACATTTTAGAAGAGTGGTGCAAGCTTTCTGTCTCTAGTGGTAGCCCCCCCCCCCCCCAATTGTGTATTACCTCTTATAGCGAATGTCTTGTCTTGTCTTGTCCCTCCAGGGTTATGGCAGCTTTAACGGCTTCATGGCGTCGATGCTTGTTGCGTATCTACTCTCCAAGAACAAGATTACTCGAACGATGAGCGGCCATCAGGTGCTGAGGATCACGCTGCAATTCTTGGGTATAGGCTCAAATCATTTAACTTTTTTTTTTTTTATTGCACTTACCACTCTATCTTCTAAATTATATTGGATATTAATGAATTTTACTGGTGCATTATTAATCAGTATGTTTTACTATAACATAAAACTCGGAGCTGATCTGTCCATGTACTGTCACTTAATACATTTTGGTTATTGCAGTGTCTACATTGGAGAGTCTTTTAATATGACTCTTACGTTCTAAAATAAACTCCAAACGGATATAAGAGGTAATGGAGGTCTGTATTCATTACTATATTATTAATTTCTTCCTGCCCGGGCTATAGCCAAAAAGACAGCTACAGCGCGGGCTCACATTGCCGGGAGGGCGTCTATGATCCCCCTGCGGCACGCATCGGCAGGGATCTGTGATCGCTATATATCCTTTTGGACAGGGCTGATCACAGATCAGGTTAAAGAGCCAATCGCAGCGGCTCTTTACCATATGGCAGCTGTGTCCAATCGCAGTGTAAACATTATGTGCTAATGGCACATGAGTCACACAGTGGAGTGTCCTGATTACCAGTGCTTGTCACTCTGTGCCCACTGGTGCTGCCACTCTGTGCCCACTGGTGCTGCCAATCGGCCACACGGGAGTGTCCTGATTCTCACAACTGCCAATCGATGCCCATTTGGGATGCCCGTCGATGCTGTATATCAGTGCCTCCTAATACGTGCCATCCCTTCAGTGAAGGCAAATAAATAGCTTACTTACAAATTTTTATGCCTTTTCAGCCTTTTTTCATTTGTTTAGCAAACAAAAATAAAAAAACCCCAGTGGTGATTAAATATCAGCAAGAGAAAGCTACCGTATATACTTGAGTATAAGCCGACCCGAATATAAGCCCGGGGACCTAATTTTAGCACAAAAAAATGGGAAAACTTATTGACTCGCCTAGGGCAGTGATGGCGAACCTTGGCACCCCAGATGTTTTGGAACTACATTTCCCATGATGCTTCACTACACTGCTGATTGCAAGAGCATCATGGGAAATGTAGTTCCAAAACATCTGGGGTGCCAAGGTTCGCCATCACTGCCCTAGGGTGTCCATCTGCATGCCTCACTTTGCCCATGCCTCACTGTGCCCATGACTAGACTGACGTTTAACATGGGAGTCTATGGAAGGGGTGCCCGGGTTAGAAAAATTGGTGCTCCCTGGCCGTAGGTCCCCCGGACAACAAACTTTGCACACTTGTAGAGGTCCAGGGGACCTACAGCTGGCCGGTACAGGCTCCCCAAAGTCCAAGAGATCAGGCGCTAAAAGGTATAAGCCGAGGGGGGCATTTTCAGCACAAAAAAAGTGCTGAAAAACTTGGCTAATACTCGAGTATATACGGTATATCTGTCTAAAAAAAATAAAAAAAATATGAACATTTTGTTTGGGTACAGTGTGCAGGACCACGCAATTGTCTGTGTGACATCGTTGAAAACTGGCCTTGGCAGGAAAGGGGGTGAAAGTTCCCCAGTATTGAAGTGGTTAAAAGGTTAGTTCACCTTTTTGGGCCAGTTTGGGCATTTATTCCAATGCACTGGAATGCATCAAAACCGCACAGGTCCCCAGTACATTGAGGGCAGTTCACACCACAAATGCGCTCGAGTTTTTTTTTTCTCTGCATCAAAAATGGACAGTATGGTTTTCCAAAAAGTAGAAAATGCTTAACACACAACCGCGCAATTTAACTGACAATTGCGCGGTTGTGCGGTGTACCCAAACAAAATTGACGTCCATTTTTCCCCACATATAGAGCTTTCTTTTGCTGGTAGCTGCGTTTTTTTTATTTCTTGCGCTATAAACAAAAAAAAAAAGAGCGAAAATTTTGGGAAAAAAAACTATTTTAATTTTTGCTATAATAAATATCACAATTTAAAAACACAAAAACAAATTTCTTCCTCAGTTTAGGCCGATATGTACTCTTTTTTTGGTAAAAAAAATCGCAATAAGCATATCTTGATTGGTTTGACCAAAAGTTATAGCGTCTACAAAATAGGGGGTACATTTATGGCATTTTTAATTATTATTATTATTATTATTATTATTATTATTATTTTTTTTAATTATGGTGGTGATCTGCATGTGTGTTTGTGTGTGTTGTTTTTTTTTTTTTTTTATGACGACTGCGACATTGCAGCAGACAGATTGGACATTTGACACTTTTTTGGAACCATTGACATTCATACAGCGATCAGAGCTAAAAATGGACACTGATTACTGTATAAATGACACTGACAGGAAAGGAACTGGGAACAGCAGACCCCCCCCCTCTCCTCCCCTGTCATAGGGGGGGGGGTCTTGGTTGTTTACATTGACAGATGCCTGTTCTGGCTCTCGTGCCTGCGATCGGGGGTGGTCGTCGGACATCGTAGACATGTGCATCGGGTGCCGACATACACCTATGGCAATCTTGCGGGAAGGAGCCGACCTGCTGCAGAAGGACGGCGGGTGATTGAAGTGGTTAAGGTGAAGAAAAAAATGCACCGGAACGCACATGCAAAACAACATTCGGAACGCATTTGGACTGTTTAGTATGGTGTGAACTGGCCCTGAAAGAAAAACGAACAGGAAAAAATAAAAAGCATCTGTAATGCGTCTAGGGACGCATCAAAAACGTGCGGGAACACGCTAAAAATGTGTTGATTACGCACCCGAAATGGATCTGGAGTGCGTTTCTTTGGGTTGAACCGGTCCTATAGAAAAAATGTAAAGGTGAACCAAGACCAAACATTGTTCTTAGCACACCCGCAGCCACTTCAGTGGTCCAGGGATTTGAAATCCCAACCCCCCTCCCCCCTCTGTTCTCCATGCAGCGCTTCTAGGATAGACCAGATAGATTCTGATTGGCTAGAGCTCTGCACGGAGAAGAGAAAGAAGAGCTGGTATTTTCAAATACTCGGATCACTGAAGGGTGCTGAGAGCTGGAGGTAAGTACAGCGGGCGGGAAGGGCAGAGTGGCCAGTGTTATTTTACTTTTTACATTTATCCTGTAATGGTGAACTAATTATTTAAATGTAAGCCGTATAACAATCTGAATTTGACCCGGGATCACCCTATTGAGCTCAGGCTGGACAAGGGAGATTTTGTTACGAGAAGCCAATCGGTTGTAATGCAGTGCAGGTAACATGTTGATAGGAGGATAGAGAAGAGTGACGGAAAAATAAGTTCCCTAGTCTAATTTATTTTTTGCGGCGTGACTTATATTTAATGCCCACATTGGCCTTTCAGTGATTGTCTTGTTTCCTTGCAGCCAACACCGACCTGACAGTTGATGGAATAACCATGTGCAGATCAAGCGTTATGTCCCTGGTAAGTGCCGGTGTCATAAGGGGTATCATTGTGCATGTCTGTGCCCTGCAGGGACAGGCCATATACCTTCCAATCAATGGATGCAATTTTTTGTATTATGTCCTATATATTGCCGGGGTGCTCAACCTGTGACCTCAAACGAGGGCAGCACATGACCATCGCTCTAGGTTGGCGGGTCAGCAAGCCTGAATCACAATCCAATGGGTCACCGACCCGCCATCCCAGATCATGAGAGTGAATGGAGCCGGCAGAGGAGGAAGCAGGCTGGATGTGGAGGGAGGAGTCCCATAAACCGATGCTTCCTCTGTAGCACCGGTGTTCTGACGAGATGCGTACCCCGTTGGATAATGCCCAGGTTGGACTGCGCATGCGCAAACGGAGAAGCCTAAAATTTTTGACGATGTCATCCGCTGTACATGGCGCCTGCACAATATGCTGCCACACACTCCAGATGCTCGGGGAGGGTTATTAATTGAACACAACAAGGTGCGGATGCATACATAAGAGGCCGCATGATGGGCAGAGCTCATACGATGGGAGTGTTTTTCTCAAAGGGGTAGATTTATTATCCGCCCCTTTTGCGAAAAGCACTGCCCATCATGCGGCCTCTTCCACTTGTGTTCGATGTATAACCATACATCCGCCTCTTGTTGTATTCGGTGAATGACCTGCCCCGAGCATCGGGAGCGAGTGGCGTGTTGATTGCGCATGCGCCGTGTACAGGTGATGAACAGCTGTTCATCCTCTGAGATTTTCGGCGGCACCGTTTGTGCATGTGCTGTGCATGTGCTGTGTCTGCGCAGTCCAGCCCAGGCAGTATCCGATGGGGGACCCATCTCGACAGGACACCGGCTCCTGTGATGTCAACTGCACTTCACCTGGGACATTTTTTAGCAGCCTGGAGAGCGATGCCAGCAGAAGCTGGAAGAAGAAAAAGGTCAGTGTATTAACCACTTGCCGACCTTAAGAGATATATAGGTATCGGGACCGATACCGAGTATTTGCGAGAGTACTTGTACTCCCGCAAATACCCCCGCTACCTAAATAGAATACTCAACCCAAATCCCCCGCCATCGCGGCATAACGCTGCGTTAATCCCCCTGCGTTACAGCGCGCATTACAAGCTTTCGTTTGAATACTTGTAATGCCCGCCGCGCCATTTATAGACACTCCCCTTCTGGGGATTGGACGGATCTGTCCAATCCCGAGCAAGGGGGAGTGTCTATGCACGGATCCGTGTATAGACACTCCCCTTCTCGGGATTGGACGGATCCGTCCAATCCCGAGAAGGGGAGTGTCTATACATGGCGCGGCAGGCATTACAAGTATTCAAACGAAAGCTTGTAATGCAGGGGGATTAACGCGGCGGCATCATATCGACTACAACAGGTATGGGGGGACATACATGGCTGCAATATGTGGGGGACATACATGGCTGCAATATGTGGGGGACATGCATGGCTGCATTATATGTGGGGGACATGCATGGCTGCATTATATGTGGGGGGACATGGCTGCATTTGGGGACACATTTAAAAAAAAGTATCGGTATTCGGTATCGGCGAGTACTTGAAAAAAAGTATCAGTACTTGTACTCGGTCCTAAAAGAGAGGTATCGGGACAACACATTGTGATTTGCAAGTGGTTTGTTTACTCAGATTGTGGCTGAAGATATATCAGCCATAACCCTGGTATGTTTTTTTGTTTTTTTTTTAAGCCGGTGGCTGGCTTTCTCATAAAAGCATTCCAAAGCTGTGGGAGGGGACGCCCCCCCCTCTCCCATCAGTGTTTCTCGGGCTTACCATTTCCGCCGGTTCATTTGATTAACGATCCAGCGGTGCAGCCGGCTACTCCCGTAAGCAATCAGAGTAGATCCTCTTTGATCACCTCTATGGCCTTGGAGGACTGGAACAACATTATGACATTACTTCCGGTCCAGGCTGGCTCTGATAGACACTTCCACAGCCAACCAGCTGCAGTTATTCAGATGGCCGGCGCTCACCAGGGGGCCGGCCATCTGAATAGTGGGGGCAGCGGCAACAATACATAGATCCATGCATTGCATGAATCTATGTATTGTTTTCAGTGGCGGTGCAGGAGAGAGAGGGTGCGGCGCTCCTGTGCCCTCTGTGGACACACCGCCACTGGTTGTTTGGTTTTAACCACTAGATGTCCGCGCTATTGACAGAATACGTCAACAGTGCGGACCTGAGGCGCCGGGGTCACGTCTTTGGACGTGATGTATTTGTAATTCCCGCGCGCGCGCCACACGGTGGCGCGGCGGGGAAAAACAGTCCCGACGCATCACCGAGGATTCGATGCCTGTTCCCGGCGGCCGCGATGTCCGTCAGGTACACGCGATCGGCGGTGACAGAGCAGGGACATGGAGCTCTGAGTGTAAACACAGAGCTCCACGTCCTGTCAGGGAAAGGAGACAGATGCTGTTTCCCTTGTACATAGGGATACAGCATCGGTCACCTCCCCCAGTCACCCCCTCCCCCTACACAGTTAGAACACACCCAGGCAATACATTTATCCCCTTCCTCACCCCCTAGTGTTAACCCCTTCAATGCCAGTCACATTTATACAGTAATTGGTGCATATTTATAGCACTGGTCGCTGTATAAATGTGAATGGCGCCAAAAATGTGTCAAAAGTGTCCTATGTGTCCGCCGCAATATCGCAGTCCCAATAAAAATCGCAGATCGCCGCCATTACTAGTAAAAAAAAAATATATAAAAAAAAAAAATCATAATTCTGTCCCCTATTTTGTAGTCGCTATAACTTTTGCGCAAAGCAGTCACTTATTGTGATTTTTTTTTTTTTTACAAAAATAAGTAGAAGAATACGTATCGGCCTTAACTGAGAAAATTTATTTTTATTTTTTTAAAAAAATTGGGATATTTATTATAGCAACAAGTAAAAAATATATATTTTTAAATTGTCGCTCTTTTTTTGTTTATAACGCAAAAAATAAAAACCGCACGGGTGATCAAATACCACCAAAAGAAAGCTCTATTTGTGGGGAAAAAAAGGACGCCAATTTTGTTTGGGAGCCACGTGGCACGACCGCGCAATTGTCAGTTAAAGCGACGCAGTGCCGGAAGCTGAAATTTCGCCTGGGCACGAAGGGGGTTTATGTGCCCAGTAAGCAAGTGGTTAATTATAATTGTTTTTTTTTTTAGGGCTGTTACTGATCAAAATTTTTATGTTCAATTAATCGTTTCTTTTTTTAAATCGATTAAATCGACTAACTTTGATTAATTATAACGCACATACAGATCCAACTACTTTTAGCTGATCTCCTTGCAGGCTGATTCCCAGTCCAGCTCCCAACCACTGGAAAAATGGATAGCAGGATAAACACACAAAGGCAGCGCTCAATAGGAATAGCGTTAAAACTTGTATAGTCTTCAAGTAGGTAACAAAATATATATTGCACTGGAGATAAAATCGATGTAGCTACATAAATTGTTAAAATAGTGTGAGTAATACCAAACGGTAGCAAAAGCAGTCATAAAAACATGTAGCTAAGTATGATACTGGTATAAAAATGTGTACAACGATACCACTGCTGAATCCAGATGAGGAGGGGTTAACATCAGTCCATCGACATGTAGATGTCCCATGAAGGGAACTATCACAACTCCCAGTGGGTGGCTGTAGAATCCCAGGTTGATAGAGGGAAGTGATAGAGGGAAGTGATAGAGGGAAGTGATAGAGGGAAGTGATAGAGGGAAGTGATAGAGGGAAGTGTAACAGCCCTTGCGTGTGGCAGATAGCAAGGTCCCACCGGCATGCAGATATGAAAGCACAGCAAAGGAGCCCTTCAGATGGACACGGCAAGCCGTGACGTCACCGGATCTCCAACTGATCTCCCTGAAGGCCCAGAAGCAGGCGGAGAGGTGAGTACCAATCAAAAGAATTTTAATCGGTCAAAAAAATTAAAGATTAATCGCTTTAATTAAAAGTTAATTTGCACAGCCCTATTTTTTTTTATTTCTTTTTTTGCTTTATCTTCTTTTTTTTATTTTTTTATAAAATGTTACTTAATATAACGGTTTTTCATTCCTTACACCCTTGCTCTTCTTTTTTATTTATTTCGCTCAGCCCTCCATTGCTGATTTTCACCGGGCGTTTGAAGTTGTTTTTGTGGATCCTCTGGGATTGGTGAATCTGTGTGGCGATATGACGGCTGCAAAGTACAGACAGGTAACTGATCAGCTTGCAAGTGAGGGTTGGATGTGCACACTTCTGCCGCCTGAATGATACCAAGATCATTAATGTAGAATGAAGCCATGATTAAAAAAAAAATAAAAATGATGATAATCCTCCACCAGTATCATTGATGTACTATAGTCATTTTGCATCACATTGCCCCAAACACGTAATTCCATTCACTGAAGAACACAGCCAGGTTGTCATGACGGGTGGGTTTGATGTTGTCACTTATGCCTGGTTCATTGCCGGGTCAGATTGGCTTCCTAAAGGGGATGTATACTCCATATTTTTTCTTTACAGGGATAGAGGTTAGTGTTAGATACATGGTGTCTATAGATGCAGGAATTTTAGTTTTTGCACGGACTTCCACTTTAATTCCCCTTTCACACTGAAGACATTTTTCAGGCGCTATAGCGCCTGTAAAGCGCCTGTAAAATACCTCGTCATGCCTCCACATATTTTTCTAAGCACAGGTTCCCTTTGATCATGTTAGCTTTTTTTTAGCCTTTTTTCTTTGTCATGTAGAGCCACGATAATTTTTATTATTTTTGTGTTTTTGTTTTCAGATTCAGTTTGAAGCAAAAGAGTCTCTGAGGTACCTGGATGACACAAGGACCAACGGCTTCCTCCTGCTCCTCATGGTCCGCAAACCTTTCATTAGGACGTTTGATCATGTCTTTCAGTAAGTGTACCACGCCATATTTTTTTGAATGCAGAGGCCGGGCGTGACATCGTAACATCACGCCCCAGCCTCCGAACGATCATAGAGACTCTGGGGACAATCTGGTCTGCCGGAAATCTCTATGGTCGGCACCCGGGAGGCGGCGGATCCCTTCTCTGGTTCGCTGATGGCAGCGGCGAGCCTGAAGAAGCACGGGGGGGGAGGGGGGGGTCGTCCCTTCTCCTCGCCGCCCATAACAATGATCGAGCCACTGTGATCATTCTTATGGTGTAGGGAATCGCTGGCTGGAATTAAAGATATCTGAATGATGTCTGTTATATATATATATATATATATATATATAATTATGGTTGTACCGATACTAGTACTAGATACTTGTACTCTCGCAAATGCTCCCGATGCTTCTGCCGATACTTTTTTTTATATTTATCAACATGTTATGTGAAAATTCTTTGAGGTTTTTAATACTGCATGACAAGCAAATAATTTTTTTTTATTAATTTTTTACTCATTTTTTATTCTTTTATAATGTCTTGAGTTAGAGTTCTTTATAATTCTAAAGAAAATGTCCTTAGTCTGTATTGTGGTTTGAAAACTGTCACATGACATAAAAAAAAGTATCGGCGAGTACATGTAACGTGTATCGGGACAACCCTTATATATATATATAACACACACACACACACACATATATTTTCTCTCTCTCTCTCTCTCTCTCTCTCTCTCTCTCTCTCTCCTCTCTCTCTCTCTCTCTCTCTCCTCTCTCTCTCTCTCTCTCTCTCTCTCTCTCTCTCTCTCTCTCTCTCTCTCTCGAAAATTTCTTGGAACCCCCAAACATTATATTATATATACACATTTTTTTTTAACACCCTAGAGTATAAAATTGCGGTCATTGCAATACTTTTTGTCACACTGTATTTGCGCAGCGGTCTTGCAAGCGCAATTTCTTTTGGGGGGGGGGGGGGGGGGGGGGCGACACTTTTTCAAAGTTGCCCCAATGAATTTTTTTGTTACACTGTCAAAGATAATGTTACGCTGAGTAAATTGATACCCAACATGTCACGCTTCAAAGTTGCGCCCCCGCTCGTGGAATGGCTACAACCTTTTACCCTTAAAAATCTCCATTGGCTACGTTTAAAAAAAATTCTACAGGTTGCACGTTTGAGTTACAGAGGAGGTCTAGAGCTAGAATTATTGCTCTCGCTCTAACGTTCGCGGCGATACCTTTCATGTGTGGTTTAAACACTATTTTTCATATGCAATCCTTACTTACGGATGAGTTCGCTTCTGCGCGCAAGCTCGTTGGGACATGGTGCTTTAAAAAATAAAATGTATTTATTTTACTTTATTTTTATTTTGACACTGTTTAAAAAAAAAATAAATAAATAAATAACATTTTGGGTCACTTTTATTCCTATTACACGGAATGTAAACATCCCTAGAAACAAGCATGACAGGACCTCTTAAATATGAGATCTGGGGGTCAAAAAGACCTCAGATCTCATATTTGCACTAAAATGCAATAATATAAAAAAGAGAGTAATAATTCTAGCCCTAGACCTCCTCTGTAACTTAAAACGTGCAACCTGTAGAATTTTTTTAAACGTCGCCTATGGAGATTCTAAAGGTTAAAAGTTTGTCGCCATTCCACGAGTGGATGCAATTTTGAAGTGTGACAAGTTGGGTATCAATTTACTCGGCGTAATATTATCTTTTGCAATATAAAAAAAAATTGGGCTAACTTTACTGTTGTCTTATTTTGTAATTTAAAAAAGTTGTTTTTTTTTGTCATTCTAAAAAAATAAATTTGTGAATAAATAAAAAAAAAGAGCTATGGGCGGAAGTGATATTTTGACGTCGTTTCCCCCTGCAGTGGTATGGAGACAGGGTGGGGGGTCATCTTCCCCTCACTCATCTCCATACCCAAGCAGGGAGACGATCCAATCGCTGCCGACGGCTCCGCCGCTGATTAAAAGTGATCTTGTGAATATTCGTAATAATCGGTTATGTCACCTTGGGTGAGGGGGTGGGGCTTTGTTTGACCTGCAGCCTTAGTGAGCTGCACACCATTCATTTAATAAAGCTGATGTCTCTTCCCCTTTGCAGTATCACAGATGTGGCTAAGCTACAGGAGACGTGTACAAAGATGAATCTTCAGACCGAGCTGATGGACCGCGGAGGAGATTACGTATCCACCTCCATGCCCTTCATACTGCCTGTGCTGAAGAGAGGTCTGGACCAGAGGCTGCTTCTGCTGTCCCACACCCTGCCCCCACAGGCCAGAGGTAACACGGGCCAACCTTTTCAGTGGCCGTTTTTTATGTTTTTATTTTTTGTGTTTTTCGATTTCAGTAAAATGTTGCTTGCTGTGACTTCCGTTACCTAGAAAAACCTCTTTAACCACTTAAGCCCCGGACCAAAATGCAGGTAAAGGACCAGGCCCTTTTTGCGATTCAGCACTGCGTCGCTTTAACTGACCATTGCGCGGTCGTGCAACGCGGCTTCCAAACAAAATTGGCGTCCTTTTTTTCCCCATAAATAGAGCTTTCTTTTGGTGGTATTTGATCACATCTGCGGTTTTTATTTTTTGCGCTATAAACAAAAATAGAGCGACAATTTTGAAAAAAAAATATATTTTTTACTTTTTGCTATAATAAATATCCCCCAAAAATATACATATAAAAAAATAAAATTTTCCTCAGTTTAGGCCAATACGTATTCTTCTACCTATTTTTGGTAAAAAAAAATCGCATTAAGTGTTTATCGATTGGTTTGCGCAAAATGTATAGCGTTTACAAAATAGGGGGTAGTTTTATTGCATTTTTATTAATTATTATTTTTTTTACTACTAATGGCAGCGATCTGTTTTTTTGTTTTTTTTTGTGACTGCGACATTATGGCGGACACATCAGACAATTTTGACACATTTTTGGGACCATTGTCATTTTCACAGCAAAAAGTGCTATAAAAATGCACTGATTACTGTGAAAATGACAATTGCAGTTTGGGAGTAAACCCTTCACCGCCCCCTAGTAGTTAAGTGTGACCTCATATGTGTTTCTAACTGTAGGGAGGCGGGGCTGGACTGTGACGTCATTGATCGTGTTTCCCTATAGCAGGGAACAGACGATCAATGACAGCGCCACAGAGAAGAACAGGGAAGGTGTGTTTATACTCGCCTCTCCCCATTCTTCAGCTCCAGGGGACCAATCACGGGACTCCAGCGGCGATCGGGGTCACGGAGCTTCGGTCCGGGCGCGCGGCGCGACCACGGTTGGGCATTAACCAATCACGTACAGGTAAGTGATTGTGCCCAGCCATGCCATTCTGCCGACGTATATCGGCGTTGGGCGGTCCTTAAGTGGTTAACCACTTGCCGACCAGCCGCCACAGTTTTGCTTGGCTCGGCTGGGCGAAACAATGTTATGTTACGTTGTTCGTCCTGTCCTGTGGCCTCTAGGGGTGTACCCGCTGCTCTCCCCTGGAGCAGATGCGAGTGTCCGACAGGCGCGATGACCAGGCACCCAGGATCACTTATGACACAGCGAGAACCAGGATTTGTGTAAACGCACAGATCCGGTTCTCTCAGGGGGAGAAATGACTGATCGTCTGTTCGTACAAAATGTGAACAGCGATCTGTCATTTCCCCGAGTCAGTCCCATCCCCCCTTCAGTTAGAAACACAACTGAGGGAACACACTTAACCCGTTGATCGCCCCTAGTGTTAACCCCTTCCCTGCCAGTGACATTTACACAGTAATCCGTTGCGTTTTATAGCACCGATCGCTGGGAAATTGTCAATGGTCCCAAAAACTTGTCAAAAGTGTCGATGTGTCCGCCAAAAAAAAAATGTAAATAATTTTTTAATATTCCTGTCTTGCCTCCAAAGTCCCCGACTATTACCGAGTAATTTTCCTTTTTTTGTATCCGCCATAATGTCCCGATTTAAAAATCGCAGATTGCCGGCATTGCTAGTGGGAAAATAAATAAATATATATTAAAATTCTATAAATCTATCCCCTATTTTGTAGACGCTATAACTTTTGTTCAAACCATTATTATTATTTTTTTTTTTTTTTTTTTACCAAAAATATGTAGAAGAATAAATTTAATACATTTCGGCCTCAAATGCGAAAAAAAAAAATTGGGATATTTATTATAGCAAAAAGTAAAAGATATTGTGTGTTTGTTTTTTGTTTTTAAATTGACGCTGTTCTTTTGTTTATAGCACAATAGAAAGCTCTATTTGTGGGGAAAAAAAGGACGCCTGGGTGCAACGTCGCATGGCCGCGCAATTTTCAGTTGACCCCAGTTTAGCGCCTACACACTGAGAATTTTTTTATTTATTAAAAAAAAATAATCTGTTACTAGTAATGGCGTTGATCAGCGATTCGTAGCGGGCGCTAAATTACACTTTTGACATTTTTTGAGGACCAGTGACGCTCATACAGTAATCGGCGCAAAAAAATTGCACTGTCACTGTACTAATGACACTGGCAAGGAAGGGGTTAACATCAGGGGCGATAAACGGGTTACATGTGTGCCTAAGTGCTTACTGTGGGAGGTGCTTCGACTAGGGGAAGGCAGAGTTCCGCGTTCCTGCTTAGCAGAAACACAGGATTAGTACCTTCCCCTCAGATAGAAAGACGGTCTGCTTTGTTTACATAGGCAGATTGTCGTTCTGCCTCTACTGTCTACCGATGGGTACCGGTGGACATCGAGTCCGCGGTCCCCAGACCCGGAAGTGTCAGATCATGTGCTAGGTATATGATCTGGCACGGAGCTTCCGCAGTAAATGTACGCGGTGCGGTCCCCAAGCGCTTAAGGGAGGTAGTAGGAGATGCATTGTAGTGCCTGATGTTGGGCAGCACTTTTACTTCAATTTTAGGTTAAGCCTAAAATTTTCTGCGGACAAATCTTGGGACTTTTTTCCGAAGGGCGTTGGCCACCATCTTGTCTTGCATACAAACGGCACACAATTGTTGGCCAACAAACACAAAACAATGCGGTCTTTCAGGTCTTTGGGCACGTTCTGCTAATGTTGCGTTTGGTGAGCATTGCTACCGAGCATGCGTGTTTGTACTTTGGCTATTTGTCCGGACTTCTGTACACACGCTCTGAACATCCGACGACACACAATTGTTGCCGGAAAAAATTGATAGCATGCTATCCAACATTTGTCCGCGGAAAATCCGACAAAAATTGTCCGATGGAGCGTACAAACGGTCGGCTTTTCCGACAACAGCCTGTCATCGCACAATTCCCGGGAAATCTGATCGCGTGTACGAGGCTTTGGGTGGAGCAGATGGTTTTCAGATATGTAATGGCTCATTGTTGGATGTTTTGATGTCCGTATTGAGAGACTGTTTGTTGTCTTCACAGTGGAAGATCACAGAGGATCCTGCAAAGCACACGGACATTGGCACGCTGTCAATAGGCCTCCTGCTCACGTCGGAGTTTTACACCAGCGTCCTGGAGAAGGGACCTGCTGCAGACAGTCCGGAGGTAAGAAGATTTTATGTGTGTACTGCCGTCCATATCACTTCTGTCCAGTCCCAGCCCAGCTGTTACCTTAAAGAGCCCTAGAAAACCTTTCTGCGCCTCTTATGTTTCCCCCCTCCCCCACTACTCAAAGATCTGTTCCTTTTGTGGAGTATATCGGGTGAACTGGTCTTTACTTATCACGCGCTGACCACTTCTTGCCTCTATATGATGTCCTGGTATTTGAAATGGTTATACCAGTATGATGCCGGCATCATCCCAGTATCTTTTCAGCTGGGGATTCCCTCTCATGTAAAAGCCATCCTAGCGGCTGTTTAGCCACTGGATTGCTTTTACAGTAAGTGGGAGGGGACGTCTGCTTTCCGGTGCCTCTCCTGTGTGATTGGAGAGCCCAGGATCTGATCCAGCGGGAGCTGCGGATTATCACAGAGCTGATCATGGACTGAACGGTCCCTGGCTATCTCTATGATCCTGGGAATCAAACGTCGCTTCCGCCCAATAGTCTTTTTTTTTTTTTTTGCAAGCATTTGAGTTTTTATTTCAGCTTGAAGAAGTTTGCGCTTTCTTGCGGTCTTTTGCATGTTTTTATTGAGCTTCTTTGAGCATAAGCGTTTTTTTTTTTTTTTTTCAAACTCTTTTTTTTTTTCATTGAATATGTTTTATAGCAGAAAGTAAAAGATAATGGGCCAGATTCAGGTAGAGTTATGCCGGCGTATCAGTGATACGCCGCCATAACTCTGACTTTGCGCCGACGTATCTGTTTTCTGTATTACGCCTTCGGATCTTGACTGCAATTTTAAAATGGACGCTAGGGGCGTTCCCGCTGATTTACGCCGAGAATATTTAAATCAGCGAGATACACCAATTCACGAATGTACGCCCGCCGACGCAGTGATTTTACGCCATTTACGTAAGGGTTTTCCCAGCGTAAAGATAAAGCACCAAAAAGCAGGCGCATTCTATGTGAAGTATGGACGTCGTGACCGGGGAAATTTGAAAATGTTTACGTCGTTGGGGCTAGGTGTAAGTTACGTTTACGTCATTTTTATTGACAATATGCGACGTGGTTTGGAGCATGCACACTGGGATACATTGCCGGCGCATGCACAGTACGTTCGGCCCAGGATCACGCTTAATTTAAATACATGACGCCCCCTACCGCCAAATTTGAATTAGGCCGGTCAATTTGCGCTACGCCGCCGCAACTTTACACGCAAGTGCTTTGTGAATACAGCACTTGCGCGTAAAGTTGCGGCGGCGAAGCGTAAATAGGAAAAGTTACGCCACCGCAAATAACCGCTTGCCATCCTGAATCTGGCCCAAGGTTTTTTTTTTTTTTGTTTTGTTTTTTATTCTAAATGTAGAAGGGAAATGGAAGGAAGGAAAATGCACTAGCTTAAAGGAACCTATTTAGAAAATAAAAAAATGAACCTTTAAATCTCTCATTAATCCTCTCCTCCTCCTCATCCTCCCTTGTTGCAGGCCGTGGACTTTAGGAAGTTTTGGGGAACAAAATCGGAGCTCGGAGGTTCCAGGATGCATCGATCTGCGAGGCGGGTGGTGTGGCCGGCGGACAATGTGCAGGAAAAACGCCGGATTCCGGAACTCCTCGTCAAACACCTTCTACAGCTGTGAGTGCGGTTTACAGCTTTATTATTGTACCCATACACAGAGGGCATTCAGGGGTGCAAGCTGATTGGACGCTGGAAAGATTTTTTATAGAATTCTGTACAGTTGGATCCGATGCGGAGTGTGGTAGAAAATAATGATTACTTCTCTCCTTGATAGTTCATGGATGTTTGACATTGCTGGTTATATTTAAAAATCAATGCACCATTCTGGTTGTATGTGGGAAGAGATTAACCTGTACAATGTCTCCAATCCCTAGACACGCCGAGCTGCCCGAGTCGGCCATCAGCTACACGGGAAATCTTCTGGACTGCACACTTACCAGGGGAAAGAAGGTGAGAGGCAGAAGGCCGGGCCTATTATATATGTGGATCAGACTCCCTTTCTTCTGTCTCCTGCCTGCTTTCTCTCAGCTTGCTTTGTTTGTTCTTTTATTGGTGTGTTTGCCCATCTCCAATCTATCTGCCGGCCCTCTCGCCGTCTCACGCTGGCCCCTCTCGCCGTCTCACGCTGGCCCCTCTCGCCGTCTCACGCTGGCCCCTCTCGCTGTCTCACGCTGGCCCCTCTCGCTGTCTCACGCTGGCCCCTCTCGCTGTCTCACGCTGGCCCTCTCGCCGTCTCACGCTGGCCCCTCTCGCCGTCTCACGCTGGCCCCTCTCGCCGTCTCACGCTGGCCCTCTCGCCGTCTCACGCTGGCCTCTCTCTCCCTCCCTCTTTCTGCCACTCGCATTCGCCCATCTCAAAATCCTCTGCTTGTCCCTCTTCTTCGCACACTTGCCCCCCTTCTTGTTGGCACACTTGCCCCCCCCCCCCCCCCCCCTTCTCCTTGGCACACACATTCTCCCATCTTGAATTCCATTTGCTCACTTTTTCTCAAGCTTGCCCCTTCCAACTTTCGCCACTTACCCCTCTCCACCTCACACTTGCTCCTCTTTCTTTGTCACAAACTCGCTAATTGTGATTTCCACCACTTGCTGCCCCTCTCTTCCTTTGCCACTCGCACTCCCCCTCTTGACTGACAGTCACACCTATATCCTTTACATGCTTCCAATTTTTGCCACTTGCTCATCTCTCCTCCTTACACTTTCCCCTTTTAGACTTCCACTGCTTGCCCCTCTCTCCTCTTTGTCTCCCACTCGCCCCTCTCTCCTCTTTGTCTCCCACTCGCCCTCTCTCCTCTTTGTCTCCCACCCGCCCCTCTCTCCTCTTTGTCTCCCACTCGCCCCTCTCTCCTCTTTGTCTCCCACTCGCCCCTCTCTCCTCTTTGTCTCCCACTCGCCCCTCTCTCCTCTTTGTCTCCCACTCGCCCCTCTCTCCTCATATTTGTCTCCCACTCGCCCCTCTCTCCTCATATTTGTCTCCCACTCGCCCCTCTCTCCTCATATTTGTCTCCACTCGCCCCTCTCTCCTCATATTTGTCTCCCACTCGCCCCTCTCTCCTCATATTTGTCTCCCACTCGCCCCTCTCTCCTCATATTTGTCTCCCACTCGCCCCTCTCTCCTCATATTTGTCTCCCACTCGCCCCTCTCTCCTCATATTTGTCTCCACTCGCCCCTCTCTCCTCATATTTGTCTCCCACTCGCCCCCTCTCTCCTCATATTTGTCTCCCACTCGCCCCTCTCTCCTCATATTTGTCTCAATTACTGTCGCTCACTTTTCTCTCTTGCAGTCGCTCACTCTCGCTTCTTTCAATTTGCACTGCATCCCTCACTCTCCTTTTGCCACTCACTCCTTGCGTATTCTGGCGCTCGCCCCTCTCTCTTTTCTTACATTCGGTTGCCCTTTTGTTTCTTTCTCTTTGCTGATGATGTGGGTTTGTGTTCTCAGCCTGGTACAGGTGAGGAGCAGATGGCCAGTGTCATCCAGTCCTATGATGACCTCAGCAGGAAGCTTTGGAATCTGGAGGATTTACCACTTACCATCACTGCGGTGCAGGGGACGCACCCATCACTCCGCTACACAGATGTGAGTTTGGAGAATGTTCATATTGCTGCATATTGCCCTCAGCCAGTTTTCTTTATCGTACATCACGGGACACAGAGCGCATAGCCATTACACTTGGGTTATATGGGTACCTTCAGGTGTGGACACTGTGTAATCAATTTCACAGGAAGTTTCCTCCCTATATAACCCCTCCACTGGGAGTGCTTCAGATTTTTCGCCAGTGTCTTAGGTGTTGGTCACGTCTAGCTGTCCCTCGGAGGTCTCGGGACCCAGGATAGCTAGTCGGATCCGTCCGAAGTGCTTCAAAGCCAAGGTGTACGGTACCCGGGCCTGCTGGAGTGGGGTTTTGCCTATAATGCCTCTCCTTGGAGGGCTGGATTCTGGGCTCCAGTGCCTTAGTCTCTTCCAAGAACTAAATGCCACTGATGCCAGGATGCTATATAGGTCCAGGGGTGTGGGTTCCTTAAACACAGGACCCGGTCCCTGAAGGTCCAAGACAATACCCACGGAGATGGGGGAAGGCTGGGCCTCTTGCAGTTTGCAATACCCTGCGGCGTGGAGCAGGTAAGAGGGAACCTGCGGGACTTGGTTCGACAGTAGGTATCCCCCTGGGGGTTCTGGGTTGGCTAATGGTATGCTTATGCATCAGCCACTATCTCCACTATGTCTTTTGAGGCAGGATGGGATGTACTAATGTTTACCCAGATAACATGTAGATATTGTATGCTTGTTTAAGATATATATTTTGCTACTCCCCCCAGATTTGCCTGTTAGCATTGATACTGCAGCCCCCACGTACTATAAAGAGGGAATGCTGGTGAAACTCCTGTTTCTTAGAAGGCCTATGGGACAGCTTCCTCTATGTGTGCACTACATTGAGAATTAGTGCTTACCTGGTGTCTGTTTGGGCTGCTGCCGTTGGTCCATGCTTCTCCTCTGCTCCCTGCTTCCTCCATGTTGATTTCAGCGTGGGAGAGGTGCGCTGGCCGCGCGGTGTGTGCGCGCCGTCTTTTATGGCGTCCTCGTGCATAGGGGGGCGGGCGGCTGGTTTTCCCTTCTGAGAGCGGTGGAGAAAGGACACAGAGCGCGCAGCTGAGCCATTTTTTTTGGCATGCAGTGACACCTCAGTGCGGTTGGTGGATCTTCAGGTCTGGACTTTAAAGTCCACTTTGACCAAGAGAAAAAAAAAAAAAGGGTTTTCTTTTTTCTTAAAGGGACTCAGCCTTAGATCCGGCAGCATCCGAGTCTACCTTGGGCTCCAGCTAACGGGCATTGGTGTTGCAATACTCACAGGTTTTCCTCGGTATTGCCACATTCTAGAGCGTGGAAAAATTTAAAAAAAAATTTTTTTTTTCCATAGCCTGTTCTTATTTGTTCACTCCTAGCTACAACAGTCGGGTGTTGGCTACAGGGGTGTCTCAAGGTTGTGCAATGGCTCCCAAGGGATCAGGACCAGCTAAGGCTGCAAAGGATGCCAAAGAACAAGTCTCCATCGGGGTCAGAGGATTTGGGTCAGGATGGTCCCCACCCTCGCTAGATAGGCCACCGAGTAGCATCTTACAGGAGCCATTGAGGGTGCTGAGGGCAGAGGCGGCCCCCAATCCACCTATTCCCGTTTACGTAACGGAAGAAATTCTAGCGACCACCCTGGGTGGGCTAGAGGAAAGGTTAACGGCTTTGATTGCCCGCTCTTTGCCAGGTGGCAAACGGGCTAGATCCCCGTCACCTAGATTGGTGTTTTCAGATGCGGGGGTCTCCTCGCCGGAGGAACAGGACCCACAAGGGGATCAAGCGGACAGAGTCCCGACGGGTCAGACATGGAGGGTTCCACTCTAGATAAATTTTTTCGGCTTCTCAAGCGGAGATCCTGTGGATCCAGTCTCTGACAGATATTGTTCGCACTGCTTTTTAAAAACTTCCAGTGTCAGAACTATTAGCCCCTGCAGTATCCTCATTAGGTTCTTTAAAGGCACCATTAACTTGGGTGTCTTTTCCAATTCACCCCTTTGGAGAGCGTGTTTTTTTCAAGATTGGGCTCGACCTGATAGGATCTTTTTCCCTCCTAAAAGGTTCACTATTTTCTATCCTATGGAAGAAAAATTTGCAAAGAAATGGGCACTCCCTACTGTGGACGCGGCCATTTCCTGCGTGAATAAATCCCTGACCTGTCCGGTTGGAAATGTCCAGATGTTCAAAGATCCGGCCGACAAAAAATTGGAGACCCTACTGAAGGCTTCGTTTACCACAGTAGGTGCCGTGGTTCAGCCAGCAGTGGCAGCCATTGGCGTTTGTCAGGCTTTAAAGAAACAGTTTTTAAAAGGACATGCCGGCTCAGCAAACTCGTGAATTAGCAGACCTCCCAAGGGCTCTCTGCTTGGCAATAGATGCTATTAAGGACTCCGTTCAACGGGCGTCCTGTCTATCTCTGCTGTTGGTTCATATGCGTCGTCTTTTGTGGCTAAAGAACTGATCAGCAGAGGCACCCTGCAAAAAACTTTTAGCAGGATTTCCCTTTCAGGGTGGAAGACTATTCGGTGAAGACCTAGATAAATATATCCAAACCATATCAAGTGGTAAAAGTTTTTCCTTACCGGTCAAGAAAAGACCGCGCGGGCCCGCGTTTTAAGCGACGGGCCTTTTACTGGCTCGGCCCCTTCAGCTTCCCGTCAGTATCGACGGCCTCCCGGGCGTTCAACATTTAATAGCTGCCCACAGGGACAAGCCGCGGCAAACAAGAGGCCATGGTCTCGCAAGCGGCTAAACCTGTCATCAAGTCAGATTCATGAAGGGGCGCCCCCACTCTCTTGGGTGGGCGGAAGACTTCGGTTTTTCTCCGAGGTGTGGAAAGCCAGAATTCCCGACTCTTGGGTTCGGTTTGTGGTAGCCACGGGCTACAAACTAGAGTTTCGAGAAGTCCCCCCTACTAATTTTCGGGGCTCAAAGTTTCCAAGCGGCCATTAAAAGAGGGCCTCTCTCGTAAAGTCATTGAATCGCCTCTGGCTCCAAGGAGTAATTGTAGAAGTACCAACCAGGAATGGGGTCTGGGATTCTATTCCACCTTTTTCATAAATACCCAATGGTGACGTCAGGCCTATCTTAGACCTCAAACGCCTAAATCGCTTTCTAAGATGTAGACCTTTCGTATGGAATCATACGTTCGGTGGCAGCCAGCCTACATCATGACGACTTTCTAGCATCTATAGACATAAAGGATGCTTATCTGCACATGCCAATCTACCCGGCACATCACAAGTTTCTTTTATTTTATGATAGATCAACGTCTTTTCCAGTTTGTAGCCCTCCCTTTCGGCGTTGGCAACAGCTCCGGGGTATCCACAAAGGTGTTAGCCCCAGTGCTGGCCGTCCTAAGGACAGAAGGCATTTTGGTTCTGGTATACTGGACGATCTCCTGCTTATCGACAGATCAGCTTCTTCCAACCTCAATCATGCAGTATTCCGCACAGTTCGGCATCTAGAGGAGTTTGGGTGGATTTTGAACCAAGAAAAATCGAGGTTGCAACCCACAAAACAGTTAGAATTCTAGGCCTTCGGCTAGATACAGTCGGCAGAGGATATTTTTCCTCAAGCAAAAGTCAGGTCATTGACTCAAACAGTTCAAATAGTCTTAGGCAAGAAGAGGCCGACTATTCGCCTAGGCATACA